>JANIJG010011096.1:0-23143 GCA_024611175.1 Megaceryle torquata
GGGAGGTGTTCCTGCCATTGGCAGGGGGGTTGGAACTAGATGATCTTTAAGGTCCCTTCCAACCCTGACAATTCTATGATTCTTTGATTCCATGATGAACATCATGGATTGCAGAGGAATATCCATGTAATCAGATATGAGTTAATTTTATAATAAACATATAGGTAGTAGACTATTCTAGCCAGCTGTCTTTTCTTGATAGACTGGGATTTAGGAGGAAAAAAAAAATAAAATTCTGTCTTATATTCCTAGAACACATCTCTATCAAATGGGATTTTATGTTGTATTAAATGCCATAATAGGTGTGAATTTTCAAACAAACTTACATGAACATGTAGCCAACAGAATGTTCATGTATTACTCCTTTTCCAGACTTTCACTGTACAGGTTAATCTGCAATACTTCCCCAGCCTGAAGGCCTAAAAATTGAATGGAACAAAAATGGCATGTTATATTGTCTCATAGGATTTGTCCTGATCTCCTTTGGAATGTGTTGGGGCTAGTAACTCTTAGTTTTATGATTTCAGTTGCCTTTTCAGAAAACCACATCTGATTTATTTTAGTTTTTATCAAATACCAGAAAACATCATGATCTCCTGTTTCTTCTGCACTGGGAAAAACTTCATAGTTCTGCAGGTGCTTTACCAGAAAGTAAAATGATATGGTAAACCTTCTCAGTCGTTTTATTTGTATTTTATTGCCTGAAGCAGTGAACACATTGTTATCCAGTTCAATTACTGTGATTTTTCTGCCAGATTTATTGTTGATGAACTGAGTGTAAGGATACTTCTGTAGATGGGATACTGTCTCCATAGCAAGGATTTTAACAAGCTTTCCATTTGAATTTTTCCTGCCAAACTGACATTAGTGCTATTGTATTTTCACATACATATATGTAATATAAAAATATATAGATCATAGTCATGTGAAAAGGGTAGAGAATTTTTCCATAGGATACATCTCTCAGATTACTGGAACAGAGAGCAGCAAACTGTCTCCTGGCCACATACTTCCAACGAATCTCTTCAGTACCTAGGCAGTGAAACTTGGAGCTTAGTGAATTCTTATCTAATAAGTGCAGAAAGCAGATAAAAACATCCAGTGTTGCTTCTCCTTAACTACCATACCAGTTTTGCTTTGCGGCACTGAAGTTCTGTAGATCAAGCAGAAGGCTAAAGGCAAACTGAGGTTTAAAGAAAACCTGCAAAGAACTTGATATATAAGAGGTGCAGAAAGGGCAAAACTAGATAGAAGATTACCATGTAGGAAGACCTTAGATGATAGGGAGAAGAGGATGCTCTCTGAAATAAGAAGGGACAGCTTTGTGTGGGAAAAATAATATGGAAAAGAAAATGTGATCACTTTCTACACAGCAGGGACATAAGGGTAAGTAGAGCAGAGCAATAGTTAAGAGAATATCTGTGTCATCCAGAACTCTAGTTGCACTTTTGCTGGACAGACTTTTTTATCACCTAAAATATAGCTGCTGTATTACTTATTGCTCCAATCACTTCCACATGCTCACTTTGTAGAATGAATGCTTTGCTCTGCTTAACACGCAGAGTCTGCCTGGGTCAAAATCTCTATCAAGCTCCAAAACCAATCCAGTTGGTTTTACTATGCTCATTAAGCCTTTTCCGTGCAATATTGTCTTCTTCTCTGGTCATGGGAGATGTTCTTGGATATATACCTATATATTCATACCTGTGCAACAGATAGTTGTACCAAGTACACACCTGTATCATCAAGAATACCTTGAGTTGCTTTGTGCTCTCACATGCAGATCTTTTGATGAAAACACAGTCTAGTGCTTGAGCTCTGATTCTCCCAAAATACTACTCAGGAAGAGTATCCTGGCATTATGTATAGTGCCATATGGATATGAAAACATAGCTAGGACAGCAGGATGAAGGAGGTGTGTCTTGTGATCGTGTTTAGCTGGAGTCAAAACTCAGTCCAAGAGACTAATCTTAAATCAAGCATTTATCTACTGAAGTACCTATTTGACCCTTTCAGGTGTCCCAAACTCTGTTTAATTTCCACAGGGTTGCTGATGCTCTACTGATGATTTTCTAGCCTGCTGAAGGCTGTGAAGGGAAAGATGGGGTGCATGGTCCATGCAGACAGTGAAGTCATAGGAACATGCCAACAAACACTGGAAGGCAGCAGGCCTGGAAGAAGAACGGGCTCACTTATTTACTAGTGCTTATATTTTCTCCTTGAGTCAGAGCAGAGGGAATGGGAAAGTGCTGCTGGCAACTTTCATCTTCTAAGTTCAACCAGTTTCTGCACTTACACCCTGACCCCCAACAAATGGGAGGACAAATAAGTGTGTTTGAGTAGCAAGTTCTGTGCTAGCTGCTTCTGCTCTGTAGGATGGGGTGCCAGGTCAGGAGGAGCTTTGAACTGGTGCTGCTTAAGCATTCTCCTTCATTATACATTCTCTGAAGAAGGCTAAACATACGTTAACCCTAGAAGGTGTGATTTGTTCCACTATGCCTGGAAGAATTATTTTGAAAGGTAGAGAGGGAGCTTAGAGCTCCTTTCATAAGACAAAGGAGAAACAAATGGATTTTAAAAAATTTCCTGCCCGTCGTGTTTTTACAGATCATTCCTTTCCTCCAGGCATAGTTTCTATCTGCACTCTGTTGGTTCCCTTGGAAGTTGCCCTTTTTCTTGCTCCTGAGGGTTACCTGGAATTACTTCCTTTGGTATTAATAACCCTCAGGTGTCTTAACAGCTTAGAAACTCCCAGCTCCTTTCATGGTCCCTTTCACATGCCCCCATACAGTGATCTGGAAGTGTCATCTTGTAAGCAGGGAGAGGTTGTTCCAAGGCCAGAGCTATATTTCCCCCTCCTCTGACCCAGTCCTTCCTTCCCAGAAGAGCAGTATGTGAACCCAGTTACATGTCTGGGAGGTGCTGTCATGCCCTGCATCTACACCACAGACTTAGTCTTTTTCTCCAGATTTGTAGGGTTTATGTAGAAGAATTCAAAAACACATTATCAGGGAAAAAAAGAAAACCAACCATGTTCTTAGCTATTCATTGTGCAGGCAGAAGTGGGAAAAGCTTGTGTAGGGAGGTTGGACCAGATGACCTCTAGAGGTCCCTTCCAGCCTAAAACATTCTGTGATTCTAATATAATATTGCAGTCTAGATAAGTGTTAAGACAGAGGGTGAGACTGATGCAAATTTGAGGGAATGGATGTTGTGTCAAGGTGGCTAGACCTCAGTTTCTTCAAGTTGTTAATCATGTTAGACTGTGTTGTGGAGTTAGACCACAGGCGCCTTTTGTTTTTAAGGATTTGTGTTTTAATAGGTCCTTTTAAAGGTTTCTGCCCAGGTTTTCAGTCTGTGATTATAGTCATGTCATCCTGATTCATTTAGTAATAACCTGGTGCAGTAGCATGAACAATCGTGTCATATATGGATCACTAGTTAGTGTTAAGAGCTAACTGTGATTTGGTAGTTAATATATTTATTACCAGTGGTTAAAGGTCTAAAATCAATTTCAAATCAACTAGGTCCAAAGTAATTCACTCTAGAATACCTAGAAAACTGCCTTAACATAGTTCCCAGGAAAAATACTGCAACAAGTAGATTATTAAACCTGAACAGTGATGAGGAGAGGAGAAAAGGTTAACATAGATGAGTTAAGCATAGCTCCCCATTGATAAATCCTGTTGCTTCCTGACAAGGTAACAAGTCTTCTGGGTAGAGGTAAAAAAGCAAATGACATAGATCTTCCCTCTATTAAAGCTTTTAAAACAGTTTAGTTCTGTCTATCTGGCTCTAGCTTGCTTTGAGAATGTCATATGAAACTACACTGCCTGAATAATAACTTGCTGGAAAACCACACTCAGTAACAAAAGTTAAGAGACTCACTGAATGGGAACACAGATTTCAGAATTTAAAAGAACACTGTAGAAGTCTGTATTTGGGTACTAGCTCATGTTTTCAGTCAGAAAATCTGTATGTTAGAGGTTATGCTTTTAAAGTTGAAGATAAAGGCAAAAGAAGCTGGAGAAGGGATTTGAGTTCAACAGAAGACACCTGATTACAGTTCAGAATTATCTTAATGTATGGGATAGTTGCACTGCAAGGAGGAGATGTGTTTTATTAGTGATAAATGCAGGGCATGATGTACTGGCAGCAGTAATCAGCTAAACAAATACAGAATGGGGGTAATTACTGGCTGGGCAGCAGTTGTGCCAATGGCAGTGTATAACTGAACTATGTCCAGATTTACTCAGTACTTGAAAGATTCTGACCAAAGTCATGGTTATCAGCTGGAGAGAGATCATAAGAGAGCAGTGAGGAAAATAAGGTGGTTAACTTCACATGGGAGAGATTGAAGAGACTGTGGTCATCAAGAGAAGAGGAATCTAGAGGGAACTGGGTAACCCTCTTGATGGAGGAAGGAGAGGGGAAAAGCAAAGCTGGTGGGAAGTGGGAGAAAATGTTTGTTGTTTGTGGTTTGTTTTTTTTTTCTTCCATTGGGGGCAGGAGAAATTAAATGAGCCAAAATTAAAGCAAGAGAGACTTGAGTGTTAAACATTAGAAAGAGCATTTATGGTGATAAAAAAAGTCTGGTGAAGGTGTGGGATTGGAGTCTTGAGTAATGAAGAAGGCCCAGATTTTCTGGGAGGGGCCTTACGGTTGCATGTTCCTGCTGTTGTTAAGGTATGCACTAGGTGGCCTCCTGAGGCTTCTCCACACTTGGATGCTCTTCTGGTTTCAGTGGACGTGTCAAAGAAGGCACATACTGAAAACCAAAAATTTTTAAGGAATCAGAAGACACTGAATGGTCACATTTTTCTCAACATTAATATTCAAAATTGTTTACTTTTTGCTAGCTGCATGTTCTCAATTTACATTACTGACATTGGCTCTTAGGCAAATATTTCTTGTAATGAGTTCATTTTTTCCAGGTGACAGGAATGGTATCCAGAAACACAACCTTGTTCATACTATGAACTGAAACCCACCTATAAACTGAAACCCACAGGCATGTAGTAGTTGACTGAAAGATAGGAGTTGTCAGCTAAGTGAAATTATAGTGAATGCCATTTGCTGTGTCTAGTGAATATATAATTCACTCTAAATATTTAATTAATAAATTATTTACTCATCAATTCCAGTACTGCATGTGACCTTAAATGTTCTAATGCCCAGCAATGATGCTTTTCTTGGTTTTTTTGCTGGTTGGCAGCAGAATTGCATATTTCATGGTTGTCCTTTTTTTTTTTTTTTTTAACAGGTTTTGGGCTGGATCCGAAATGGAGAGTCAATGTTAAATGCTGGGCTCATCACTGCTAGCTCTTTGCAGGAGGCAGAACAGTTACAGAGGGAGCATGAGCAGTTTCAACATGCAATAGAGGTAAAAACACCATTTCAGTGACCATAGCCAAGAATTCCTGTATTACAGTTCACGAGTCTCTGTAAATAGCACTGTTGGGTTCATGATACAATATTTTGAGTTTAGGAAAAGCTGTTGAAATCATCTTAGGGCAAAGAGATAAAAAGCTTATTGGGAAGGTGTTTTTTTGTTCTTGTTTTGGAGCTGCAATTGCAGGTGAACACATCATCTCAGTACCTTTTTGCATCCTTGTGAAGTGATAGCTGTTCACAGCAATTTTACTGGAAGTGGTGTTTCTCTTTGTTACAATACAAGATATAATGCTAATTGTTAAAAGAAGAATAAATGGAACAGCGAACATCAGTTTGTTTTTACTGCTATGGTCCTTAAATTTCAGTGAAATCTGTCAAAAAAGAAAGGAAACATTAGTGTGGTGGTGTGTCCATTCTCCTGCCATCACTTCAAACTAAAATTGAATTGGTCATATCTCTGAAAAAAATAGGCAGAGAACTTAAGACTCACTGAAATGCAGTGTTACTAATTTATATTCACTATCAAGGAACTTAGTGATACTGATTATATATAGCATATATTTTTTTAAGAACTTTACTTTTGTTGAAAGATTAACCAATGTTACAATTAGAGAAAACTGGTTTCCAAAGTACTCTATCTTGCAGTAATTACTTTCAGCTTCCTTTCATGGGGTTTAATGCTTCCCCCTCCTCTGTTTTAGTTTTTTTGGTGGTTTTTTTTGGTTGGTGGGGGTTTTTTGGTTTTGTTTTGTTTTGTTTTGGGGTTTTTTGTGTGTTTTTTGGGTGCTGTGTGTGTGTTTTGTTACAGTCTGCACTCTATGTACACTGATTTTGAGAGCTTTAGTAACTCTGAAGTATAACAATCATAAGACCTCTAGGTATTTATCAATTTAATAATGAATTACGAGGAAGTTTAAATTCTGTGTTTTCTTGGTCATTCTGTACTCGGATATAATAATGCTTAATTAGAGGTTCTAGATTTTAGGCAGGTATAGATTTACACAAAGAACTAAAGTTAAAAAATTTGCTTAGAATGAATTGAGAGTTATCTCTTGTATTGGCCTGCATGCCTGCACCCTCACTTGCTCGCTACTGTTGTGCAAAAGATTGAAGTAAAGCTGTGAGGACAGTGATAGCAATCAAGCCAAAAAGAAGGTACGTCCTTTGATCTTTTTTCTCACCATAAAGGAAAAGAAAATCAACTGGAAATTCATAATTATAACGGAGTTTACCGCAACACAGATATCCCATGTGTGGCTATTGATTACAAACTGCTGGTCATTGTTGATTTGATGACAAATCTCTACAGGATTTATTTCCTTTGTATTTGCATAGTGAAGTCATGGAGTGATGAATATTAGACAGTTATTTTCAGTTGATGGCTGTTTATGCGTGTGTATCAAAGAGTCATTGACACGGTGAAAATGTGAGACTTTGAGGTCTTCAAGAAAATGAAGCTCTTCACCGACCTCCTTAATTTTCACCTCTTTTCAGAAAACGCATCAGAGTGCCCTGCAGGTTCAGCAGAAGGCAGAAGCAATGCTGCAGGCTAATCACTATGATATGGATATGATTCGGGAGTGTGCAGAGAAGGTTGCTTCCCATTGGCAACAACTGATGCTGAAGATGGAGGACCGTCTCAAGCTTGTGAATGCCTCTGTTGCCTTCTATAAAACTTCTGAGCAGGTAAAGAGATGTGATCTGTGTCTGCCTTCATTAATTCTTCAGTGTGGTATAAAACAGCATTACCTAAAACAATGGCTGACCAGGTTTGTCCGTGGTTGTATCTACTAATTCAATAACAACTGCAGTTAGACAAGAAATGAAAAAATGCAAAACCTTTTACCAGCTGCCTTAGCAAGAGAAACTATAACACAAAGACTTTTTACCAGGGCCTGTAGTGACAGGACAAGGGGCGATGGTTTTAAACTGAAAGAGGATAGTTTTAAATCAGATGTAAGGATGAAGTTTTTTATGATGAGGGTGGTGAAACACTGAAGCAGGTTGCCCAGAGAAGTTGTGAGCAGCCCATCCTTGGAAGTACTCAAAGTCAGGTTGGATGAGGCTTTGAACAACCTGATCTAGTGAAAGATGTTCCTGGCCATGGTGGAGAGGTTGGACTAGATCCTAAAGGACCCTTCCAACCCAAACCATTCTATGATAAATGAATAGTGGACAACTTGTACTAGCTTCTAAGAGACTACAGTGTAATCGTTCTGGCTACACTTGCTTCAATTAGCAAAATTCCAAGAAGGTATATTACCAAAGTGCAGTGATTATTGGTGAAGACTGAAATCATCATCTGCCTCTTCTATCACTTTCCCCTTTAATATTCATCAAATTCTTATTTTTAATTGAGAAAAATCTTGTAAAACATTTTCAAGATGAAATACACTGCACAAGTGCTTAATTGCCTTTGTGCTCATTTCAAATTTTGCTTAAACCGTAAACAAGTTGCACAGAGGTTTTAGTGGCAGTGCTTCAGATAGCTAATTCTGATTTTTGTGTGGGAGTCAGAGAAAAATCAGCTTCATCCTACTTGTCTGTAGGACAGTTAGGGGGAAGATTGGCAAAGCTGCCTCCTCTGCAATCATATTTTAAGCCAAACCTGAACCATGCAATCACAGAGGTGGAGGAAGATGAGCAACTTTAGGAATAGCCTTCTGGGCAATTCCACTTAAGCAGGCCAGTGCTTGCAGACCTACAGCCAAAGTTTGTTGTCATCTCCCAAGTCTTGGCCAAAACATGTCAGAAGCTAAGGTATATTTAAGGGGTGGTAGAAAGGTTTTCCATTCTTTTGGCTTGAATTTTGAATTTTTGTCTTACTGAATTATATTTGAGTTGGACTTCTTTTTCCTGATAGGTGTGCAGTGTGCTGGAAAGCCTGGAGCAAGAATATAAGCGAGAAGAAGACTGGTGTGGGGGAGCAGACAAACTGGGTCCCAACTCTGAAACGGATCATGTTACTCCTATGATAAGCAAACACCTGGAACAGAAGGAGGCATTCCTAAAGGTAAGGTTTGCCAATTTTTTTTTTGTTGTCTTCTGTGTCTTGGAAAGCATGCAAACACTCTTACAGTGCTGAAATATATGTGGAAAACAATAGTGCCCATTCAGAAGCTACAGGTACCTCCCAAACTACAAAGATTTGGTAAGTGTCACGTTAACTGCTTCTGACAGTGATTAGGAGAATACTGCCAAGTGCATAAAATAGTAGCCAGTTTTATAAGTATAATTCCTTTTAAACTTAAATAGATGTCAGGTCTCCCACTGTGACTGATGAGGAAGTGGGAATCACTGCTTTGAGCAACTGTCATTCTAAAAGAACACTTAAAGGTTCCTGCTTTGGAAGAGACAGTCACATAGTGCCATTGCTGCCTGTGTGTCAGAGCAGCTCTCAGATGTACTTGGACTACTGTAGAGTATAGAAAGAGGAAATTGCTAGACAAGTATCTGGGAGTAGCTGGATTTGTGTCTGCAGATAAATGTACATTTCTCATTCTAACCAATGCCCTAGTGAAGAAAGTTATTGATTATACTGAATGTGTAATGGCTAATTGCAAAGCGGTGTAACTAGCCCTGTAACCAAAGGCTTTTTCCAGCATCACCTTCTACTAGACTACTAAGAGTAAAAAACTTATTTTTATTAAATGCCTTTTTGTTCTCAGTGCTCAAGTGAGAACATTCAAAAACACATTAGCATATCTCCAAGTATAATGTCAAATAGATCTTTCTGTACCTGGATTGTGAGTTACCAATCTTTGTTTTTAAACAGTGCAAGTGACTTACAGTCTTTGCTCCTGGATTGAACCATGCTACTTTTATCTAACCTTTTAAAGTAACACAGCCAGCCCATATCTAGTACTTGGTATACATTAAGATGAAGGCAGCAGCTAAGCTGGGTATTGGCAATAGAGTAGCGAGGACTGAAAGCTCTCAATGCCTTGTCGTAATATTTTAAGGGCATGTTTTAATATTATAGCACTTCTGGGAGCATTTACTTTTTGTTTAAACTAGTGGTGGATGTTTTGGAATATCCAGGTGAGTATATAAGCATGTGCACTCTGTTTATGCATTAAATAACTTCAAATGGCACATACAGAAAACAAACTTATCTGTGAGCTCTGAGTCATGCTGAAAGCTCTAGAGCAGGTAATTGCTTTTCAGGATCTTCAGATAAAAAAGAATCACATTTTCCTTGGAGTTCTTTTTTTTTGTTCCCCGCCAGATAAGTAAAGATTAACCATTCTTTGTTGGGTAGACTGTTGTAATGGTTGGATTTGCTTTAGTTGTAGAAGGATTTAACAAGCAACACTTTCTAATTTGGGGGGGGGGGGGGTGTGGCTGATGCACAAAAGGGGAGTGAGGAAGGTCCTTCATCTCTTTCTGGATGTATACTCCTGCATCTTCAAATGAAGTAATATTGCTGACTTTCCAGGCTTGCACGCTGGCTCGGAGGAATGCTGATGTCTTCCTGAAATACCTGCACAGGAACAGCGTAAACATGCCAGGGATGGTGACACACATCAAAGCACCTGAACAACAAGTCAAAAGTAAGGGGTTTCTTGTTCTTTTTTTCTCCAAATAACGTGATCATCACATGCTGTGATGTATGTGATGATGGGAGAGTGAAGCCTGCCCAAGTGGAAAGGGTCCTGTCAGGCTTAACAGGAAATAGTTAAAATTGCTTGTGCACTTTGAAGGAGCTGCCAGTTGTCAAATTATGTTGTACTCAAATCAAGTTGGTTTGAATTCACTTATCTCCTGCTTACACTTAATATTCTTTCAATTTGAGACTCAAATGTGCTGCTTTTGTTGAGAATATGAGATAGTAAACTTCCAGATGACAGTGTTTGGTCTGAGGCCAAACGGGAGCTGATCACTATAAGCTTACTCAGTGTGTTTTTGTGGTGCATTCTTCAAGTTCCTTGGGAGTGCCAGTGTGATATAAGATAATCTTTTGAAAAATACCCTTGGGCCCTTCGTATAGATGAAACAGAATTAAGGGACTTCTCAAAGTATAGGATAGCTGACATCATTTTTAAATTTGATGTGTAGATAGGTAGTAGCTGAGGTGAGTCAGAGCTATTACATGGGGCCTGGCTTTTGCTGGGATTAATTCATCTTTGAGTTGTAACGTGCACCGTGGGAAGTGAGAGAGAAACGTGTAGGGCTTTCAGGGACAAAAGTACAGAAATTAATAGAGTATGCATAACTGATGAGTGAGATAGGCAGAACAGAGATCCGAGAGATTCAGAAATAAATATTGCATTTTACAGATGTGCCAGTCATATTCCACTCAATGCATTTTGAAGTTGTGACTGAACACTCAGGCCATGCTACAGACTCAGAACCAGAGATGTCCAATTATATAATTAATTACTGCTTGCAGCTACCCAGAAGGGAGTTGTGCAGAGGATGGAGCCAAACTCAGAGAAACATGGAATAGGACCAGAGGAAAAGGTTGCAGCAAGGAAAATTCTGAATGGATATAAGTAAAACACGTTAACAGCAAGAGTGAGAACACTGAGTAGAGCAGGTAGCCCAGAGAGTATTTTCAAAAGGGGCTGGTTCAACTGAATTTTTAAGTTAGTCCTGTTTTGAGGAGGAGATTGGAACAAATGGCCTCCAGAGGTCACTTCCACTCTAAAATACTTGATGACTCTGTTAGAAAAGGACATGCTCACTGCTTCACTACACTACAAGGGGAAAAGAGGGTGTATTAAAATTACCCATGTATTTGACAGTACTCAAATTGAAAATCTCCCTATGTTAATTTTTTTTTTTTTAACATTGGAAAGAGAATAGGGTATTGGCCATACTTTTCAGAAAATAATTGGACTGTGGCTGTTGAAACTTTGAGCATGTAGAGCTAAGGCAAGTGATTGTTTTTCCTCTGTCCCCAAGGCATCAACATTTGTAAAACTGTACAAGACATAATGTCAACACAAATGCTGGCAGTATCAATAACTGAAGAAGTGTTACTGAAATTTGTCACTTAGCTTTTATCTTAGTAGTAAACAAAGGAAGCAAAGCAGAAGCAAGCACTAAGTTGTAGCTACCATACTTACTGAGTATAAGAAAAAATGTTAGCGGTTTTAGACAAACTTTTTCAAGTTCAGCTTTGAAATCTGTGTAAACAGTCATTCTGAGACAGATAACTGTGTTCAGATGAGGAATGAATGGAAAAGTCTCTGCTAATGTCCTTAAGAATAATTTTATGTCAGACCCATAGTGCTCTGCATGTTCTGTGTACATTTAAAATTCTGGTTGAATGATACATGTTTTCAAAGCAACAAAAATAGCAACAAAAAACCCGAAGCAGGAAAAAGCTATCTGCTCTAACACTTTTCCCCCTATAAGCTATCTAATATAAGCTACTGAGAATTAAATATGAGTCAAGATAAAACTAGCAAGGACTCTTTGCTTTTACATCTCAATGGTATGGTGGTAGCTGACTATAGGATTTAAAAGTTCACTCTGATCTTTCTATTGAAATACCCATGGAAGGGGGGAAAAAAAAAAGTCTTTTCTAAATAGATAGAGAAAAAATGCAAGTGTTTGCTTCATTTTGGTGAAAGAGATTACATGTGTTCTGCTGCACTCATACCCAGGTGTATGTCGTGTCAGACTGTCATCAGTATATAGTAATATAAATGAACACTTCAGAAATTTGAGTAACACTTGAGTTTCTGCAGAACTGCTGAATGTGTTTCAAAAACCCAATGCAGTGATTTTAATTGATCTCTATTCCCAGCAGCAGATTATGGCATCTATAAGAGCAATGTCTTAATCTAAGTAAGTTTAGTTAAGCATGTGCTTTAGGGGGAACCAGGAATCTCGATGGTACTGAATTCTGAGAGCTATCCTTGTGTCCCTTCATACCAGTGTAAATAATTTCCTGTCTCTGCTGTATGGCCTGCAACTGACAATAGTGCAGGAACTTGTCTAGCAGTGCTTATATTTTTAGATAGGTTGATAGAGAATGCATGATACGTAGAGACAGCTGAAAGCAATCTGAGCCTGGAGAACAAGATGAAAGTTTAGGAAGCAATCCTAAAAATGTTGGAATCAAAGAAAATTACAATAGGGACAATAGTGCAGAAGGCTTGAGATAGAGCTGCTCATCCAAACCCAGTATTAAATATTGATGTTCTACAATTTCCTTTGAGTATTATGTAGATTTTTTTTTTTTCCTCTTCCTTGTCAGTCCAAGAAATTAATGACAGTAACACTAACAGTGCCCAGCCAAATACCTCACTGGCTTGCCATCTGTGTCATGTCCTGACAGAACGAATGCTGTTCCAATTAGCTAAATTCACCTTGCTTGCTCTTTGTCAGAACTACTTCGCTTGCATCACTATCAAGATGTCTCTTTATATGGTGTGTCCACTTAGGTGTATTGCATTGTATAATGATAATTGTTTTCCATCCCTCCACCTCCTCGCAGTCCCTGAAATCTGGCCTGTATTCTGAGCAAGGGTTTCAGAGCTGGCGTAAGGCAGAAATAAAACTGAGAAAGCAGGTGAGGCTCATAGCAGATCAGCTCATGGCTTGGCTAAGGGACAGATCAGTTGAGGCATATCTGAGGGTAGCCTACCCAGCAGGAGGACAACCTTGGCCACTGTGACCAAGGAAAAGCAAGGCCTGGGTGATGTCAGCGCTCTGAGGTGAGTGGGAATACAGTGCTTCCAAGCAGGAGGATGTTGGCAGTGATGCGGACAGGTTTCATAATCCCTAAGGAGGCTGTGACAAATGGTTGTAATTGGTCCCAGATCACTGATAGAGAGAGGTTCTTCTTTTCCAAGGCTCCTTTCAGTTGCACTTGTCAAACCATTTCTTGAAGTTGTTAGCTTTTGGAGTATAAGGCATGGTGAACCCAGGCAAGGGAATGCAGAGTCCTTAAAAGGCGTAGCACCTGACAGCCTCCATTCATAATTACGGAAAGTAGACAGCTGTAGGTATAAGTAGAAGAGAAAGTAAAGTATTATTGTGAAGAATGAGCCTTTTTTTGTGGTCTCTTCTGCTTCTGGTAGACCTCCGCTTGGGTTCTGTGCACTTCTGACAGAATCACGTGCCAGAGACATTGAGTGTCCCCATTCCATGTACTTCAGCTTGCTGCAGGGTTGCAGTAGCTACAAAGTCTGGTAGGGCTGCGGCTCGAGAAGAAGCAGTGGGTGCAGTGAGCTTCACAACAAAACTGCTAGGATTTCTTTGTTGGAAGACAAAAATTCAATAAACATTAAAAGAAGCAGAGTTCAGATAAAATTTTCTGCATATTGTAAGCAAAAGGTTTTTGCTAACCAGGAAAAAGTTATAAACCAGATATGGAATTACAGGTAATGGTGGAATTTGAGTGTGACTTGTCAATGGCAGTTTCTCATACTGAGGAATGGAATACCAAATTGTGGACTTAATTATTTGTTTACCCAGAAATTCTCTCAAAGCTCAACGAACACTGTATTTGAACAAGTCATGGTTTTGATTACCTTTTTTGAAGGGGAATTACAAAAATGGTAATTGTGTACTTTTTAATACTTGTGTTTTTATACGTTTAATATCTGCGTATGTGGCATTTGTTCTTGTAATAGCTTAAGGTTATGTATTTGCCCATATGTATTAACTTAATAAATATTTTATAGGAGACTGGTTTATTCAGAAAACTTTTTTATTAATATGAGATGTTAAACATCCTATGTTTGTTTGTGCATGCTTGTTCTTTCTGAGGAATTCCAATCAAGAACCATCTTTATCAGGCTGCATTTTCAATTCTGTTATAAGCAGTGGCAGTCCCCATATGAAAACTATTTGAGAGGAAAAAAAGGTGTCAGTAATAAGCTTTAATTTCACCTCTAGTTTCTTTAACCAACATTTCTGCAAATAATAATGAAAAAGGAACACTGCGTTTCATGAATGTCAGTAAAAAAACCCCAACAAAATAAAGTGTAACAGAAAGAGTAAGGGTATTCTAAATTTTACAATATAAAGTACTTTATTCTGCTGATTTTCAAGTGATATTTCAAAATTGGTTGTCATAACCTCTGTTGAAACTATTTTAATTTCTTCAGATATCTTGAATGAACTCTTCCAGAGGGAGAACCGTGTGCTGCATTATTGGACCATGCGTAAAAGACGTCTTGATCAATGCCAACAGTATGTGGTGTTTGAAAGAAGTGCCAAACAGGTAAAAATCCTCTTCAGCATGATAGAGGTTTGACATACACTGACTTGTCCCACAGTAACAAATTTGCCATCGGCTTCAATGTTTCAAATGGCTGAAAGATCAATGATCAAAATAGAAAGTAAGTGAAAAGATTTGGTTTTCTTCTAATACAGGACAACAAAATCTGTTGAGGCAGGATGTCCTTACTGGTGTAACTTAAAGGTAGTGTTCTGCTTCTGCCAGCTTGTACCAGTGAATCTCATTTTAGCAAGCTTGTATTTGACAAATTGTCACGCTTGTTAACTTTTACACACACACATAATTTGACCAGGGAAATAACAGACGACAACATTTTCCTCAGATGTTGAAGGAGAAAAACATCTAATTAAGTTGATTGGCAGTTCTAAAAAACTGACAAGTTGGATAACTCATTAAACAATAACTGAATCACTTTGGTTCTACATTTCTGCGTGTACTTGGTTTCATGGTTTCTTGCATCGTAGATCCACCACTTTGTATTTTGTTGAATTTATCAGTCTGGAAAGAATTATTAAGTAACTACTAGGCACACACACACACAGAGAAATCTCCTCCTTGAATCAAAACACAAGGCATAAAAATAAGCAGGGAGTGCCAAGGCAAAATTAGTAAATGGAATGATCTGCAATGGTTTTATAATCTTTCTATTTTTCAGCTGGATGTAAGACAAAGAAAGGAAGCTATCTGTTCCTGTTCTGCAGAAATGGACCCAATGACCACAATGTGAAATAAGTTAGAACTACTTTAAAGGACACAAAAAACCTCCTTTTTTATTTCTTTCTGACAGACAGTGTCGACAGGGGCTTAAATACTAGTGGTCTGTCTTAATCTCTTGAAAGATTTCTTAAGTCTGTCTTTCATGCTTTTACAAAGAAAATAATGCAAGATAAATCTTGGTGTGAAGTTAAAGATTAATACCTCTTTAAAACAACAACCCCTTCCCTGGCCCCTCCTGTCCCCCCAGCTTTTGAATAACCTTAACTCCAACCTCTGCCAAGCATATGACCTATTTGCTTTTGTATAGAGATTACCAACTAACATTCAAACACTGGAGATAAAGATCTGTCAGCATTTTCATTGTAAATCCCATTTTTCAGCAATCACCAGTTCAGTCACTGCAAAGCAAACCAAACAGTGTAGGGACTCCACACTGATTAGCCAAAAAAATGGAAACTTTACTGTCTTCATTTAGATTTTTGTTCAGAAGTTGAAAGAACCAGTTCTTGGGGTTTTCAGAACTTGATGCCCTGCAATGGGAGGAGGTATCATAGTAGTTTTTGAGGACATTCCAAAGTTGAGAGCTCACCTGATCACTAAATTGATTTCTCCAGTTCTTGTACTTTGAAACATGCTTCCAATGGACAATCCTGATCCTCACATAAGACCTCATCTAAACTGTAGGAATTAACACTGAGGTGAACTTTCTGTCATATTGTGGCTCTAAGAGATTTGCCAAAAAGTTAAAAAAGGGCAACACTGGGGGAGGGGAAGATTTTTTTTTTATTCATCATTCATTCCAGAATTGTCCAATAAACCCACCTAAAGAAGGTAGAGGTTAAAAAGCTGAAGACAAGTAGTATCAAAATAAATGTTATTTATAATATTGGAGATAGATCTGCTGCTTATCCATATCATTCTTCACTTGCAAAGATTGACATTAGAGTAACGAGGTGTATCATACAGGTGCTTAGTTAAGTGTCCCTTTTCTTGTCACAGGCCTATCTTAGCAGGCTTGCATCTGCACTAGTACGTGACTAGTTAAATCTCATCCTGGTGTTCACATTCAGTGTTGAATTTTGAAGGCTTTCTATTCTGTACCAAGAGGCAAAACCATCCCAAGCGGAAGGAAGAGAATAAAACTTGTTCAGTCTTAATGAGCATAAATTGTTGGAATTATAATACAGATGATGCCTTTTTCTGATTCAGTGTAAGGTTATGGTCTTGGAAAATACATATCTGCTGTTCACCAAGACACAACTTTCCCCATTCTTGGTAATGTGCATAGATGAAAGAGTAAACTGCAAGTCTGAGAGAGAAAAGGAAGGATGAGGACCCAGTAACAATCTACAACTTTTTGTCTTGGTATAGTAAATGTTTGTCTAGAGCTGTGTGCATTTACAGAATCACAGAATTGTTACGGTTGGAAAAGACCTTCAAGATCATGAAGTCCAACCATCTACCTGACATTATCATGACCACTAAACCATGTCCTGAAGTACCATGTCTACACGTTGGGTTTTTTTTTAACACCTCCAGGGATGGTGCCTCCACCTCCACTTCCCTGGGCAGTTTTACTGGACATGCAGAAGATACACGTGCATTTCATAACAAGAAAGTTCTGAGCAAGCTGTACTAAATTCTTTGAGCATCTGATATTGGCTTTGTCAGAATGAAGAAGCTTCTAAGTTCACGTACCTCTGCATACTGCTGTAGTAGCCTATGTTTAGAGCTGCAAAACAACAATAATGTCAGTCTTCGATTACATTTGTAATTTTACTGCTATGCAGCAGTTTGAGAGGACTGTCTTTGTTTTTTCTGGTAACCAGAGAGTAGGATTCCTCGCAACCATTGAGTTACATTTAAAAGGGCAGCAAATATTAATGTGAGTAAAATGTAGGTAATAACTTGGATCAGCATGGCTCATTTTTGTGAGGGTAAGGTGCCAGCATGTGGAAGGGAAATGGTTGTGATTTGCAGTTCTTAGATTGTGTCTTTTACTACCTAGAGATACATTAATTGGTTTAACTGATACATCCCACCATTCCTCCTCTGCTGCACACTTAATTTCTAGGAAACATGTAACTACAGACCATACTTTGAATACATATCAACTACAGAGTGAAATGACAGTTGAATCTTACGTGCCAGAAAGTTTAACCTACACATTTGGCAGTCTTATGTATATTTTTAGAAGTTGGAAAATGCCCGTTTCTGAGTACAGCTGTCCTGTTTTGCACAAAAAAGTGGTATTCGCTCGGCTGGGGAGTATATGTCCAAAACTATAGACATAGTTAGAACCTTACTATGGTCCTGTAGTAGTGGACTTTGCTGAAGTACTCAGATTCACGTGTCAGTTGTTTAATTCTTTAAACATTGTTTCATAGACTAAATTACTTATTTGAGAGCTACAGACTTGGATATTGTAGAGATATTAGATGATTGCCACAAGTGACAGAGACTAAAATTTACCTATGGCCAACCTGTGTTTGTGAAATACTGATTACAGGTGATTTCTACTGGCAGAAGTGTGTTGCCCTCTCTCTTACATTTCTTTCATTATTGTTTCATTTAGGCTCTGGAATGGATTCATGACAATGGGGAGTTTTATTTGTCCACACACACTTCCACTGGCTCCAGTATCCAGCACACTCAAGAGTTGTTAAAAGAACATGAAGAATTTCAGATCACAGCAAAGGTAAAATAAATAAATCAAATTATCTAAGACATGTAAAAAATAAAGCAACCAAAATTCCCACCTCCGAAAAGAATCCCCAAGGATGTGTCCATCACAGTGTGTTTACTTGCAGTGGCTTTCTCTGTATTTCACTAGGAAAAGAATAAACTAAAAGATAAAGAGGATAATCACTGTTACTGGAGCTCCATAAGCCCTATGTGCTGGTGATTTCTTATGATAAAACTGTCACAAGATAGCTTAAAAATGTTTTTAAAAACCCTGCAAACCTTGCAGGGCCTTTGATTTCTGCTTTTATATCCTCATGTCTGGGGATTACTGCATGTTCATCTAGGATATAATTACAACAAGGCATATTATTATTCAGCTGTGATTTAATGAGAAGATGGTAGAAAAAATAAGCTTTTACTTCTTAGGTTACTTATTTTAGTAAAAGCATTCTGTGATTTTGCTGTAACATTTTGAGTTGTGGCAGCATTGTGTTATTCTACATCTCTGGAGGCAGCTGTCACTTGTGAGGCTTACCAGTTTTCACATATGAGAGACAGACAACTAGTGTGTGACTGAAGTACCTGACCTGAGCTTATGTAGGTTTGTCTGTCTCTGTGTTTCATTCTGTTACCTGTTCAAACTGTCACCTGTTTCCACCTCTTGGCTCTCCAATCTTCATAGAGAAATAATAGAGCCTAAGAAAGTAAGGAAGTGTTCATTTGTTTCAAGGACCGCATCAGAGATGAAGTTGGTCATGGGACATAGGGGAAGGGAGAAAAGAGAATCCAGAAACGTGAGAGATCACTTTTGCTTTTCAAACCTGGACTTTTTTCCTTCTGAATTTTGCTCCAGCCTTTGTGCTGCTGGATGCCTTCCAGCATGCAGAGCACCCCTGCCCCCCTTGTTTCCGCTGTCAGTCAGCAGATGACGTGGGTGCCCCTTTTGAAAGGATGTCACTAGTGCCCCTCCCTTGGCATTTGCTACCTGATGGGAGGATGTATTAGCTTTTGCTAATTCCACAGTGAAAAGAAATGCTTGGATGAGAGACCATTAGGAAAGAAAAAGAATTTAAAAAAAAAAAAAAAGACAAACACTGTTGATTTTCCAACTGACATGAAAGAGTTGAGCTTTTATTGACTTACTGCATAACTCCTCGTTACAAGGGTCCTGACAGGAGACTTTACTCAGAGAGAGAGGGGTGGAGGTATAAACTCATTGGTTGCAGATTAGTTATGATTTACATGATAGTAAGTGCATAGTCTTAGGCAGACTGATAATTGGGAAGAGCACTTGGTTTTACAGATTTGGTTGTGGCTACTCGTTCTCTTAGTTTCTCTCAAACAACTATGTGATAACAAAACATAATATTAAAAAAAAAAATCTAAAGAATATAGTCTTAATCCATTAAAGTATAAAGCATATAACAGGACTTATTTCCATCTCAACGCTTCTCTGATGTCTAAAGGAGGTAGATTCTTGAGGCTGTGAGCCCAGTCCAATACCAGTGCTTCCGTGATAATGAATAAAATATCCTCTTTGGCATCAAAACCCCTTGGTATTGATGTGATGAGAATACTCGTGCTCTGAAAAGCTTGCCTAGCAGAATTTAATCTCTGGGTTAGATATGGAGCACATTTTTGAAAGAAAAATAGACAACCTGCTTCTAGTCATGCAATAATAAAACTCAATAAAACCAATATTCATCTTCTGATATTTTTATTAAGAAAAGGTATCTGTTTAAAGGAGTTCTGTGGAAAAAAAGAGAAGGAAGCTAGCTCCTTTGATAGCTTCTCCAACTGTATTTAGTAGCAGGTTAAGCAAAATGACCCCTTTTGTGACAGGTAGAGCTAGTAACTGTTTGATATTTTCCTGTTTTCATAGCAAACCAAAGAGAGGGTGAAGTTGTTGATACAGCTGGCTGATGGCTTTTGTGAAAAAGGGCATGCTCATGCAACAGAGATTAAAAAATGTGTCACAGCAGTGGATAAGAGGTACAGAGACTTTTCCCTGCGCATGGAGAAATACAGGACCTCTTTAGAGAAAGCTCTGGGTATTTCCTCCGATTCCAATAAATCGGTAAGAGAAGTGTGAGTGTGATGACAGACAAACAAGCTTTGCTTGCATTTTATTTAGCTATTGTTTTCTCCTGACTCCTTCCTTAATCACTTCTTCCTTTCTTTAATAAAGAGCAAAAGCTTGCAGCTGGATATAATCCCAGCCAGTGTCCCTGGGTCAGAGGTGAAACTGCGCGATGCTGCTCATGAGCTTAATGAAGAAAAACGAAAGTCTGCCCGCAGGAAAGAGTAATAAATTTATTTATTTTTAATCCATAAGAATGCATAAATCAATCCTGATAATGAAACAACTATTATGGCTTGTCTGACAGTTTAGAAATTGGATAAATTGCAAAAAAGTTACATTACTCAGTAGCTCTTACTGCATTTCATTCACATGCTTGTTCCAGCAGATAATTCTAGTATGTCAGAATCTTAAACTTTCAAAATCATTAGACTTCTTTTAACATCTTTTTTTTCTTTTTAGAAATGATGTGAAATAAATGTGGGAGGAGGGAGGGGGCACAACAATTAAATGACTGTAGCAAGTGAAAAGCATTTCAGAAAAAAAACTTGTTCTCCTTCAATCCATTTATTTTTCTGCTGGTTAATAACAGAGGGATGCTACCTCTTATGTTTCCTTCGTCTGTTGTCTCTCTTTGCATGTCAGTTCTCAGATTTTTCTTGCAGCAGTGGAAAAAGCAAAAACTGATGAGGAGAAAGATGTGTTCTGATTATTATTCATAATGATCTTAACAGACTGAGATTTGATTATTCTTTCTGTTGTCACCAAAGGTTCATTATGGCTGAGCTAATTCAGACAGAAAAGGCTTACGTAAGAGACCTCCGGGAATGCATGGATGTAAGTGTTCTTTTTTCACTAATCTTTGAAGACAGGATTGAATCTGTGGCTTTCTGTTTCCTTCTGGTTTTAAGGGCCAAGCATGATTGGTTTGCAGTCATAGGACCAAATTAAGTATCTTTTCTGCTATTAAGAAGAAATTTGGAATTACATTTGATAACAGCCACTTTGGAATTCATCCTGTATGTTTTGCTTTTATCAGTACTGAGTTTCAGTATTTACTTCTTTCCCAATTCATAAACATGTGGGGTTTTTTTGTTTGTTTGTTTTAGAGAGGGGAGGGAAAAGGGAGGGGTTTACTTTATTTGCTTTGCTAGCAATAGAGAAGAGCTTGTGTTAATTCTCTTATTATCTGTATCACATGTTCTGCTACTAGCTGGCTTTTTGAATACAAATTCAGAGAGATTCCATGGAAGAGTGCCCAGTAATTGTTATGCTGAAGCAAGTAATATTCAGTGGTAGCTGTTGCACAAAGCATGAACTTCTAGACTGCAGACATGACCTTGATAAGGAATATCCTGAAGCATTAGAGGTTGTCAAGAACACCATGCATTTTAAATGATGAAGTCTCAGGGACTATGTTAAATTGTCAGATTTAGAACTTGAATTTTGCTGTCAAAAATCACAAGGTATATTGGACACAACAAGTACTGTCACAATTGGAGATGCTGAAGCTGCTTGATCTTTCCCCGTTTTCTCTCCAGGAATGCGTGTTTACAGATACCTGGGTGCTTCTATTGAGAGTTTATAATGATTTTTTTCATGCATCTTTTTTGTTCTGGGCAGACTTATCTATGGGAAATGACAAGCGGAGTCGAGGAGATCCCACCTGGCATTGTAAACAAAGAACACATTATCTTTGGAAACATGCAGGAAATCTATGAGTTCCACAATAAGTGAGTGACTTATCTTCCATTTCCATATTACTGCTATATCCAAATGATGACCTAAGGGATTTCCTAGTGAAAATATTGTGCTTATGAATAATGGATGCTTTTCCATAAAAGAAATCTAAAGGATTTCTTCTTACATTGCTAGATTATTTCAGTTGTTGCTCTTTGCCTCCAGGTGGGCACACCATTAGAAACTCTATTTTTCAGTCTTGGACATCTTTTTTTTACTTGGCTGTGTGAAAATTTTGCTATAGATTTTCCAGTTCTTCTAAGGAGATGGAAACCCCTGAACTCAATAGAATATAGATAAGCACAAACACCGGTTTAAGACTCTCATTCCTTCAGAACCCTTATTCCTGATCGACAAGTATGACTGCTAGTGGGAAGGGCTTCCTGCACTTTCTTGTCTCTATGAAGTTTCTGTGAAGATGCACCACCATTGTTAAATTTACTTGAGTACAGAGCATGAAAGAGGCTTGTCTGCTACTTTTCTTCTGAGTGGAATGGTTCCTAGGCAGTTCTCTGTACAGAAGTCTCGCTCTGAATCTTTCTCTTTGTTAATTCCTTGATGTTAGTATTGGGTTCTGATTCTTTTAAGTGATGAAATATACCTAGCATATTCTAGAACCTGATTTTACAGTCCTTTGTATGTTTTGTGTTAACTTAAGCATCCAAAAAGTAAGTCACCTTTTTCTTGAGATGAAGGCTGTGAAACAGTAGGAAACCTTGATGGAGAACAACAGCAGTTATTAAATTTTTGTGTACTTCTATTTGTTAACTGCATGTCTGCTGGATCAATTTCTTATCTTCATGTCAGAATTGCATGTATTGAATGTATTGAATTGCATTCTGTATTGCTTCTGTTACTACGTATTTTTATCTACTCCCGTTACCTTTATTTCTTTAACTCATGCTGTTGGTATGAGTTACAGCAAGTTTTCTAGCCACCTTTATTCACAGACAATAGATCAGTATCGGTTTCATGTGTCTTGTACTGTTTGTTTCTTTTCTACCCATAGTATATTCCTCAAGGAGCTGGAAAAATATGAACAGTTACCAGAAGATGTTGGACACTGTTTTGTTACTTGGGTAATGAAGTCAGACTTATAAATATAAGTAACAAGGGAGAGATGGGAAGCATGAAGGGTGGATTACTGCTCTCAGGTCCCTTTTTAATTTGTAAAATTTGTAGAAGTACTTCTTTCTTCAAATTTGAGTAAAAGACTTGTGTCTCTTTAACTGGGGGGGGGCGGGGGCGAGCACAAACAAAAACCACGGCCACGGCCCACACGACAAGAGGCACACCCAATTCAAACCTCCCGGAAACGAGTTACA
>JANIJG010011097.1:0-68799 GCA_024611175.1 Megaceryle torquata
CCAGGAAGTTATCATCAAGGCACTCCAGGAGCCTTCTTGACTGCCTACTGCTGGCTGAGTTACTTTTCCAGCAAATGTCAGGGTGATTGAAGTCCCCCAGCAGGATGAGAGCCTGTGAGTGCAATACCTCCTGTAGCTGGAGTAGGAAAGCTTCATCAATAGCCTCCCCTTGATCAGGAGGCCTATGGCGGGAGTAGACTCCAACCACAAGGTTCCCCTTGTTGCCTTGTTGCCTTGGTCTCTAATTCCTACCCATAGGCTTTCAACTTGCTCATGGCTATTTAGGGAAATCTCCTCACAATCAATCCATTTCTTGACACAGAGGGCAATGCCTCCACCCCTCCTTCCTCTCCTGTCCCTTCTGAATAGCTTGTAGCCATCAATAGACACACTCCAGTTGTAGGATTCATCCCACCAGGTTTCAGTAATGGCCACTGTGTCCTAGCCTTCCAGCAGCACAGTAGCTTCCAACTCTTCCTGTTTGTTGTCCATGCTAACGTGCGTTCGTGTAGAGGCACTTCAGCTGAGCAGTTGGCCATGTTCCCTTTCCAGAGAAACAGCCATTAATTCCCCTGAGGTGTTTCCCTGTTGGCTGTTACTATCCCAGGAGGCCATGGCTCATCGCTGTCGGATTTTGACTGTGATCAGATTTTGTCTGTGCTGCTTCTTCACTAGCACTGGTCTAGTTGCCAAGGGTAACTTTTCTCTACTGCATGTTTCCTGTTGCTTTTTCTAATTCTGTGGTTTTAAAATAGAATTTTACTACTTAATATCTTATTCTCTAATGCTGTTGGTCCAGAATGTTGCTCTTCATTAACTGGAACCACTCTGCTTTAATGGATTACTGAGTTATCAGAATGAGAGGGTTTATATAAGTGTGCAAGTGACCTTATGTAATTCAAAAACAATGGATAGAATATTACAAAAGATACATAGAGCCCCATTAAAAAACCAAACCAAACCAAACCAAACCAAACCAAAACAAAACAAAACAAAGCAAAACAAAACCAAACCAAAACCCCAACAACCAACCAAACATCTTGCTAGTTAATCTTTATAGTCCAGATCTCACCAATAGTGGTGTGAAGCTTCTGTTCATGTTTCAAGTTAAAATTCCATACCGAGGTGATGTTTGCAGTGAAAGTATCTTTACTAGATCAGCACATAATTTTGAAATTATTGGCAAGATTTTGAGTAGTGAACTGAGCTTTCAAGGTGTGTTATAACAATTCTAGCAATTAATGATGTGATCTTTGTAATAAGATTTTTGAAGCAAAGAGCTCAGCACCTGCTTAGTCAACCATGTTTAAGTAATTTTCTTGTATTTGAATGAGTGAAGTCAGCTTTATTTACATTTGAATAACCATTACTAATGTTGTGCTCTGATTTATATCACTGTTAAAGCTTACATTGGTAGATCAAGCCCTTGTTGTAGAAGAGGAAGAAGAAAATATTAAGAGCTACCCACTACACAAAAAAGCAAGACTTTCATTTTGATACCAAACAGGGAACTGTGAGGAATGACATTTCAATATACCATAAATATGAGATGCATGAAGTCTGTGTTGAGTGTGAAGGAATAAAAATACTTAAGCAGAGAAATGTAACTGTCTGCTTTATGGGGATAAATGAGATTTTTTTTTCAAGTGATTCAGAAGATAGTCAAGAGATGCAAGAAGTGTAGGGATACCACCTGAGTACATTTTAGATGCTTAGTGCATTGACAACATTGCAGATATCAAAGCCCATATGAGGGTAATCCAGGGATCAAATGGCTGGTACTCAGTGAAGGCTGGAAGGAAAATACTATTTACCATGAATAAAGGTTTCAAGGTTAGACCACAAATGTGCCAGTTAGGAAAAGGAAAGAATTTCTGCTTTGATTGTACTTAAGTAAATATTGGCTTTTGTCTAGGAGGAACTACCCCTAAGAAAGGAAGAAACAGAGACCTTTGAGATACGGAAAATAATGTTTCCACTGAAAAAAATGTGGGCAGAAAACATGCAGTCCAGCAGAAAAAATAACAAAAAAGTGGTAGAACATTGAGCACAGATCTCATTGCAATTATGGCAATGATAATTTTAGGGACTCTATAAAGCATCAAACATATGTAGGAAGTAGGAAAAGAAGTATTGTGCAGAGTCAGAAAAACTATGTAAACTGAGTTGATAAAGAATGATACAAAGGTCCAAAACCAGCTGATAAGTCAAAAAGGACAGAGAAGAAGCAAGACCTTTGGATTTAGCCACAAGCCAATGATTAATTTTTTTAGAAGGTCAATTTTGCCTTAGCAAAATCAACCGAATCAATAAGCATTTGAGCAGAACTAGCATAAACTTAGATTTTGGAGTTTTTTAGTTAAATAGCTGACAAAAATTGGTAAAAACAATAAAAATCCTTATATCCTTTTTGATACAAGAATAGTGTTTGAGGCAATTATGTTACAAATCAGTAAACTGAGTTAAGAAGTTCTGCAGTCATACGCAACATGGTAAAGCATGCTTGATATTATATCAACTAAAATAATTAACTTTTCTCTGCGAAGTAAAGTAAATTCATGATAAGAGAACTCATGCTGCTATTTCTCCTTGGGAGGTGTAGTGTTTACCTGTGCCAAAAAGGCAAACTGTTTAATTACACAGTAGAACAAAACTTGCTTACTCATATATCGAAGATGTGTTAAAGCTACAGCTGATTTCATCATATCACAATATACATTTTGAGAAGCCAGAATTGGAAATTCTTTGGAATATTCTTGAAACACCCCTTCAGTAATTAAAGACTTAAAATATTTCAGGTGAATCATGAAATATTTAGGTTGTAGTCTAAAAATCTGAATTATTAACACATGAAATGGCCACAGGTCACACCAGGGGAAGTTCAGGTGAGATAGGAAGAATTTCTTTACTGAAAGAGTAATTAAGCATTGGAAAAGGCTGCTCAAGGAGGTCGTGGAGTCACCATCCCTGGAGGTGTTCAAAAAACATGTAGATGAGGCGCTTCAGAACATAGTCTAGTGGTCATGGTGGCGTTGAGTAGAAGGTTGGACTTGATGATCTTGGAGGTCTTTTCCAACCTTAATGATCCTATGATTCTATGAATTACTGGAATTCATGGTAAAATTGAATTTGTCTAATACAGGTTTAATGAACACACATATTTGATGATTAAAAATAACCGAATTATAAACTTCAGTACGTTTTTTAGAGAAGAATTTGAAAGCTGACTGGAAATCTTCAAAGTCAAATTGCTGCTGAAGAGCCATTTGTGGAAATGAAATCCAGCTGTGCTGAAAGCAGCCGTTAGTCCGCCTTGGAGATAGCCTCGTCCGGCTGGGCTGCGGCTCCCAGGGCCTGGGGCCGGATCTCTCCAGCAGCGCTCACATCCAAGCTGCCCCTGAACCGTGAACCCGACCCGCCGGGCCCCGCTCGGCCCAGGGGTGGGCCGGGCCGGGCCGGGCCGCGCCGCGCCGCGCCGCTATAAAGGCGGCGGGCTGGGCGTGGAGCGCAGCTGTGCTGCCGGAGGGGCGGGCGCGGAGCGGTGCGGAGCTGTCCTGTTCTACCGCCTCACAGTCATGCTGCGAGTGCGGTGTTTGCGCGGGGGGAGCCGGGGAGCAGAAGCGGCGCATTATATCGGTTTGCGGGTTCGTGCCCCGTAGAAGCGCGGTCGGGCTCGAGGGGGGCCGGGATTAAAGATGCTCCGCTGGGAGAAGGTCCTGCGCGGGCTCTCCGCGCCGGCGGATGCAGGCGTGCGACAGTGCCGTGGGCGGCTCTGAGCGAGCACGGGACTGCTGCAGGCTGCTTGGCCTGAGGCTGACCCATGCATCTTCCGAGTTCAGCAGCACGGAGTCCAGTGGCTCCAGGTGCCACAGTCAGTGCTGTGCTCCTATCTCATTAGCTGTCCCTCATAAACTGAGTGTATTTTAAAAGGCAAATTGTCTTTTAAGCATCTAGTAGGATGTGAGTGAATTGGAGTAGCTGTTACAAACAGTGGGTTTCTGTTAGTGCTTCAATTAATGTACATTGTTTTGGAATTACAATGTAAGGCACTTGGGGACCAAACCGCTGCTTTTTGTAAGGGAAATGTAATTTTCATTCTTATTTTTGTTTTAAGCTTGGAAGAGTCTTTACAGGATGGGTGCAGCGATCTTTCCAGAGCACCCAGGCAGCTACGGCCTCCCAGAACACCTGTGCTGCTGCTGACAAGGCTACTAGCCCTGTGCCTAAGGACTGTCCTGTTTGCTCATACAATGAATGGGATCCACTGGAAGAGATCATTGTGGGAAGAGCTGAAAATGCTTGTGTCCCACCTTTTTCTGTGGAGGTTAAGGTAAACAATAAAACTCCAGTCAAATAGGAAATAATGTGGGGTTTATAAATACAATTTGCTTTAGCTTTATAGTGCACAAAGTGTGGTGTTTACTCTTGAGGATTCTTCTTTCAAAGTAGTTTTTTACATCTGTGAAAAATTATACCATTTTGGTGCAGGATATGCTTTTTCTTTCCACTTTCAACTGTGTTATCTGATTTAGCAGAAGTCAATAGTAGAAAGAATCTCTAATATGTGTCCTGTTTCAGACACTCCAAAGATATTCTAGCAACTTCAGAAAAAGAAGTGAATGAGGATTGGCATTTCTAATATACGAGTGTATGTATGTGCTTTTATGTACTTAAAACTGTTATAATGAATGTACAAAATGAGTAAGGAAAAAAACATGTCTAACTCTTTTACATTGTAACATTAAACGAGACAAAATTATTTTCTCGAGTAGTAGTCAAGACCTTGCTTTAATGTCAGAAAAAATACTCTTTCAAATGTGTACATTGCTGAAGTGTGATGTTATATAGCTAGCCTGGTTCTACTGCCTGTTATGCCATAACTACTCAAATGAGGTCAGAATTTCTCTTTGTTCCATGCAGTATCAAAAGCTCAATAAGGAATGTCAAAAGTATAGGATTACTTCTGCAGTTCAAATATCTGCAGCTTGGTGTTAAAGTGAGCTTTAACCTTGCTTTATGTAAACTGCCAAGTCTGAAGGATACATTGGCCGGAACAAGTAATAGAGTGTGTTGGCTGAGATGTGGTTTCCTGTAGTTTTCTCTGCTTTTGTCTTAAATTTTGCTGTAGAAATTGTAACAGTAATTTTACCTGGGAGTGTTGCTGAATAACTGAAACAGCAGACCAAATCCTACCTTGCCTATACTGAAAAATATTTATAGAACTGGTTATTGTTCAAATTCCTCTGTGACTGAAAGGTAAGGTGTGTATGTGTTTGTTCCTCCACTGTAGTACAAGAGCCAGGAATCTCTGTTGCTGTCACTATAAAAAGCAATACCAGTGTTGATGGGTGTCACGTGACTTCTGCCAAGTATGAATGAGGGTTATCAGGTATAAAAACTACAGTTTAAAATTAGTAAATTTGACTTGTTTAAGGAAAAATGAGGCTTTGGACCTGAAATGTTTTAAAGAACACATTTCAAATTGTAACAGTTTCGTAAATACTTGCTTCGAGGCACTTGTAAATTGTGTTTTAAGATTGCATCCATGTTTACTTACAAAATCTTTAAGTGCAGGAAACATGGCTGCATTCATTATTTTGTACTTTGAGACGTGACTCTGGTATATGCAATTCATTCTGCCATGATGTGGGCATAATGTGCTTGGCATAAGAAAGAGGAAGGAACGAATTTAAGAGGGAGCCCGTCATAGCTAATGACTATTAATGAGCTGACACTTGTCTATCCTTTGGGGAGCTTAAAATGGTCTATGTATGTAGAGGTAAATACACTATGGGGAAACATGGGAAATCCTAACTAGAAGGTTAACTACATTCGTTAGGAAGATGCCCTTTTTTGAGTTAACACTTCGGTCAAAAATATCACAGTTCAGATGTACTCTTATGAAGCTTTTGACAGTCAAACGCTTGAGCTTTATAGCTTTGTACTCTGCAGTGTTTTTCAGTATACTTTGTGAATAATAATGCATTTTTGGTGAAGTTATTACTGCCACAGATCATTATATCTTAAGTGAGAAGTTGGGGGATGGTGGTGGTGGGTGGGTGTGTTTACTACAAAAGCATTTTGATCTGAATATCTGTTTTGATGTACTAAAATTTAATAACTGTCATTACTAGCTTTAAAGTGTACATCTTGAGAACATTAACATTGATAATGTTAATTAGTTTCCACAACAGTTGTTGAAAATATATAGCAACTATTGTGAGTGATTCTGCTGCTTCTTAAAAAAATCTTTTTCTTACAGTAAACTCTTAAATTTCTTTCTGAAAAGAAAGAGGGTTTTTTTTAAATGCTACTAGAGTTTCTCAGGTACTCTCAGACTGTAGGTTATAAGGTGCATTAGTGATATTATTTAAAGCTCTTTTCTGTGTCCTGGCCATTGTATTTATTTTTTGAACAGTCTGAGTTGTATGTATATGAACAAAGGGGCCTGAAATCCCAACCCTGAACTGGTATGAAATGTATGTCTCCATCATACACCCTTTCCTCAGCTACTCAGAACGTAGGGAATGAGTGATGTTACTGTGTTAACACTTACTCTGTTGTAACTTTAAGATTATGCTGTAGTATTACTGCAACACCAGTGTCATTTCTTTGAAAAAGAGCAGTACTAGAGGACGCCTGGTGAAGGGGGAACCTGCACCTCTTAAGAATCAGTGATATTCAAATACATCATGGGTGGCTCTGAAAATAACTAGCTTTAATCCTTCAGACACATTTGTCCCATTAGCAGAACAGGTTTCCATAGGAATGCTGTGCACTTCATATGATCTGCATGTGATTTCTGAACAGCTGGCAGGTCTGAGGTGATCAAATTACCCCAGACCTCACTTAAAGCAAAAGAATAAATTCCTTCAGGAAGGATGGGAAGAAGCTTCAGCACTGGAAGAGCAGGATGGCCATGCTGAGACCTTTGCCTGGGTTTTCTATATAAATGTTAAGGGTGACTAAAAGATTGAATTTTCTCTTCCTTCTGTCTTACCTCTCTAGCACAAGGGCAAACATCCAGAAATTGTACATGATAGAGTGGATAGCCTGGGTTGTTAAAGGAGAACAGGCATGCCTACAGATGATTGGACTTGCCTGCTCGGGGCTCACTGACAGTACTAGAACAAAAGGAACATCACTGCATTGGTTTTGTCTGGAACAAGGTAGTCAGGACTGCAGTGTCAGGATATAACCTCATGTTTGGAAGGGCAGGTTCTCCAACATCCCATTGCTGTCACTCATGCTGCCTGAATGAGCAGGACTATGTTTGGTAAAAGGAAGGCCTGACCACTTGTTCCTGACCCCTTCTGCTGTTGTTCCAGAAGGGTTCCATATGCACTTATTCCTCTGTCATGTGAGTGTTAGCAAAGACCCATCAAAGCTGGTGGTTTCACAACTTACAAATCTTCAAGAAGTACTTTCAAAGATACACTGAACTCGGGCAGCATCACTTTTTTTATGTCTGGACTTCCTTACCCATGAGAACTAGGACATTATTTTTAATTATTTTTTAATTTGAGAAGACTATCACTAAATTTTAGAAGAGAATTTAGGCCTGTGACTGTTGTACTTGCTTTAATCAAACCCTGACAGGTAAATTTAGAATCTATTGCATTTTCCAGACTGCTTGTGTACCTGAAATATGGCCCCTTCTAGCCAACAAGGCATCTTACCTGTACTTGGAGTGGCTTTAGAACTAGTGTAATAAAGACAATCTTTCATGGCCCCTTGGCAATACTAGTCACTAAATACTAACTAAAGTGTAATGTAGTCTTTTAGTTCTCATATGTGATTTGATAAATAATGACATTTTCTTTAGGGCTATGGCTAAAGAGATGAAGAGACTTCTAGAAGTATTTCTTACATTAGTAATTCCATCTGTAGAAGCAGGTAATATAAGATGCTGATCCATTTCAACTCAATTGCAAGTGGAAATGAAATGTGTACTTCTCCACATTCCGAAATGGCATTCCCTTTTCTCTTGCTGTTCATCAGAGGACTTTTTTTTTCTTGGGCGTTGTGCCACATGTACAGTCTGTTAGCAGTACTGAAAAAATTTTCTAGTTCAATGAACCTGCTTAGCACATACAGCTGAAACTTAACTTTGTTACTGTATGTAAGTATTTGTGAAGACATCAGCCATTCGCAACTAGTCTAACACCTGCACTTCACTTACATCAGTTTAGCGACTGGACACATGCACATCATAAAACATCCGAGTGAAACCTTGGCAACAGTGTTTATAAATAGAAGTAGTAAAGACAAAAAGTAAAGACAGTGCTACTAGCATAGTGATTCTCAACCAGGAATAATTGAGCATTTATCTAAAGTATGGATGCTTCTCCCTTCCTTTTTTTTTTTTCCTCTCCCACCCTTTTATTTTTGAAGAACAAGCAGGACATTTCTTAGCAACTTTTCAAAATATGGCAAGAAACAAATACAAGGCATGCTATGACATGTTAGGGTCATAATATGTACAAAACAATGGGAAGTCAGCAAAAGAAGAAGAAATTCTGGACATTAGGAATTGTCTTATGCATCTATTTCGCTCTATCAAAATAACTGATGCTTATTCTTTGTCACTCACCTGTCCTTTTGTTTTAGGCCAACACATATGAAAAGTACTGGGGTTTTTATCGGAAATTTGGAGGCCAGAGCTTCCCCAAAGACCATTTAAAAAAAGCTATTGCTGAAATTGAAGAGATGTGCAATATTTTGAAAAGAGAAGGTGTAATTGTCAAGAGGCCTGATCCTGTTGACTGGTCTGTGAAGTACAAAACACCGGATTTTGAGTCTACAGGTAAATGTTCTTCCATTGTTGAGGGCCTTGTCTTTTTAGTTTATCGGAGACATTTTGGATGTCTTCAAGTCTGCCTCCTTGCTAGGAATAGGATTATTGCTAGTGCTACATGAGGTCATTGATGGCTTTGTGTAGCTATGGTTTGGAATACACAGAGGGATAGAGATTGTGCCACCTGGCTTAGTGGCACGTTTCAGGGCTGCATGGGTTTCTTAGTGAAAGCTATTTTTTAATACCTAACCTGAACTCCCAACATCAGCATCCGTTGCCAGAATCCCTTTCTATGTTGTCACTGCCAAGAACCATTCATCTGTCATGTTTAATAACCCTGAGAGTAGCTGTAGGATGTTACAGCTTTCTCTACTACTTGCCACATTAATAAGCTGAGGTCATGTGCTGTAAGGCCTCCCAACTGTCTTGATAGACCTTTGTTGGATCCTAGAGTTGGATCCATCTTGAATTATGGAGCCCAAAATTGGAACCAGTTTTCCAGGAGGATCCTCACTAGTGGGAAGGAAATTCTAATGTCTCTTTACCTACTGGCCACATTCCTCCTTGTGTGTGTATATATATATCTTTAGTTATTTGCAGTGAGAGCACAGTGACTCATACTTAACTTTGCATCAAAGGTAGTCTCTAGGGTCCTTTCACAGAACTGCAGAGTTAGAAGGGTCACCTAGTCCAACCCCCTTGCTAAATCAGGTTTGCCTAGTTCAGGTTGCACAGGAATGTGCTCAGGCAGGTTTTGAAAGTCCAGAGAAGGAGACTTCACAACCTCTCTGGGCAGCCTGTTCCAGGGCTCTGTCACCCTCAAAGTAAATAATTTTCTTCTTATGTTTAGGTGGAACTTCCTGTGTTCCAGTTTGAGCCCATTGCCCCTTGTCCTATCACTGAGCATCACTGAAAAGAGTATGGCCCCATCATCTTGATGCCCACCCTTTAGATATTTATAAGTATTAATAAGATCCCTCTCAATCATCTTTTCTCCAGGCTAAACAGACCCAGGTTTCTTGGCCTTTCATGTCAAATGTGTTCTTAGGTTGTTCTAATGGAATTCAAATTCATTTGGGAAGCAATAATGTTAATGAGAAGTCTGTTGGGACTACTTCTAGCACTCGTTCTATGTTCCATCAAATTCCTCTTCTGTGCTATTACTTTTTAAAAGGATGGCATATAAAAAAATGAAGTCCATGTGGAAAACTTGCTACCCATCATAAGTTTTTGTCATTTGAGTAATTTATAAGCATTTGCCTAGCTAATTTCCATTAACCAAATTATGAAATGGAGGCTTGTAGACTCTGGATGGTGCTCATCTAGCTGTTATGAGTGAGGCTTTACAGCAAAAGTTTCAAAGTAACATTTTTTTGTTCAAAAATACATGCAAACTTACTGAAGAATGTAAGGATCTCCAATTACACGCTGGTTTCATGACTTTGCTAAAGATGCTTTTTTTTTTTTGATAGAAATAAAATTAAAAAGGAGGGTGAAAAGTAAGATGAAAGAGCTGAGGAGGCATGTTTGCCTCATAGGTTAATGGCCTTTTTCCTTTCAGGTATGTATGCTGCCATGCCAAGAGATATCCTGTTGGTGGTGGGAAATGAAATTATTGAAGCACCTATGGCTTGGCGTGCTCGGTTCTTTGAGTACAGAGCATACAGACAAATAATTAAAGATTATTTCAACTGTGGTGCTAAGTGGACAACTGCCCCCAAACCCACAATGGCAGATGAACTATATGATCAGGTATTGTTCTCATTTTGCTTCAGAACATCAATTATACAGAATTTTGTTGATAGTTTCAGCCTGATACTTAGGTTTCACAAAATTGGCAGAAGGACGGATGGATGGACTACACAAACCAGCTGTGGAAATTAGTGGTTTTTCTAGTGTATGCAAATATTCTGTAGTCTTTCTAGATGAAACTGTGTGCAATTAGGGAATAACAACAGGAAGTTGTGTCTATTGAATTCAAGTCTGCTTTGAATTGTTTGGATTACTGGCTGTAACTTAGCATTACTAAAGAGGAAGGAATGCTAGAAAGACATCACAAAGATTAAAGAATTACAGTTCCATGAGAATGTCCATATGTCCAGAGTGTATCAGAAAAGTGTGAAAGAATATTTTTGTCACAGAAAAAAACCTCATAATCTTTGTTTTGCAGGATGATTAGTATTTTGAAAGTTACATAAATGAAAGAGTGGAGGATCTAAACTCTGAGTACTTACTTTCCAAATATATAAGTGAATATTTTCTTAACTTCTTCTTTTGTAATTTTGACTTGGACAATTTTGTTAGTTTCCCATAGGCCTCCAAATGTATTAGGTTTTGGTAAGATCAGCTACATTAAGTACAGTAAAACTGATTGTGAATGTTTATAACTTTATGGGAACAGTGACATCAGTGATGCAGACAAGGCTCTGTTAATCAGAACTGCCCTAATCTCACAGTATTAGAAAACTTCCAGAGCTTATTCTAAAGTATAGAAACTACTTATCCAGTAGTTTTTGTTTGCTGTTTTTGTTGTTAGTTGTGTTTTGTTTTGTTTGGTTTTTTTAAACTTCATCTGTTCTTAATTGCATTGTTTCATTCTATAATCTAAGTTCCCGAAGATCTACCTTTTAGTTTGAAGTACTGCTTCAATCTAATGTGGAAAAATACAAAATCCACCTTTGTTAGGAAATAGTTTGCATACCAGTATTTCTGTCACTGTGCTGTGATTTGTTGGACTGATAGTTAAAACTCCATGGGTAATGAATTATTTTGATCCAGAAGTCAGAATATTATAGACATGGTGGCTCTGAAGAGTAATTAACTTTTTGGTATAATAATGGTCTCTTATCAATAATTCTTGAATGTACCTAAAATCTTTTACTTAAACATTTACTTTCTTTTCTTTTTTTTATTCTAGTAACAAGTAAACCAAACCAGCTCCAAAGAATACACTAGCTCTCAGAACAAACATATTTTCTTAGTATCAAAATACTCTTCAGTAGCAAATAGTTCAAAAACTCTCCCTTACCCTCTCCAACCTAAAGTTTTTTCCTTTTTTCAATAACTAGGATTATCCAATCCACTCTGTTGAAGACAGGCATAAACTGGCTGCTCAGGGAAAATTTGTAACTACTGAATTTGAGCCATGCTTTGATGCTGCTGACTTCATTAGAGCTGGAAGAGATATCTTTGTACAAAGGAGCCAGGTAAACAAAGGTTCCTTTCAACAGTTTTGGTATCTATCTTCATTGATACTTGTATTTATGTGTTTTCAAATTCCTGAACAGCATTAAAATAAGAGTGTTGATAGAAGTTTCTAATAATAGAATGTCTGATATATCAGATGAGACTTGTCTTACAGCTAACAAGTTAGCCAGGGGCAGAAACTTCTATTATATTGGCTATAAATATTTATTTAAATAAAACCTTAGACTAAACTGCATCCAAGCTTAGCTTGATTTTTACCCTAGTGAAACTTACTTTGCCCTGTCTTTCAGGTTACAAATTACATGGGCATTGAATGGATGAGGAGACATCTTGCACCAGATTATAGAGTGCATATACTATCTTTTAAGGATCCTAACCCTATGCACATTGATGCCACTTTTAATATAATTGGACCTGGCCTTGTGCTCTCTAACCCAGACCGTCCATGCCATCAGGTAAGAGTGCAGCAGAGGGGAAAGTGGTTTGTGTTTAATAATGACTCAGCTGGATTAGGTTCCTGCTTGATAATTGCTAATACACAAGTTTATTTTCTGTACACTTCAATAATATTAAATTATTGAATTTAAATAACACTGACTTGTTCTGGAACTTACAGATGTATTTACATCTCGACTACAGAACTTTCTCAGCCACACAATGACTACTGTTCTCCCATGTTCTGCTCTTACTCTTTGTGCTTTTTTATTGTGAGGCGAGGTAGATGTGTGATTCTTCCTAGCTACATGGTTTAAATATGATGAAAGCAATCCATTTTGTAATTATGTAGTATCAAAGTACTTAACTTCTCTGAATACTCCCACTACTTAAATATGTTAATTGTATCCAAGGAGAAATTGATAGTTTTCTGCTGCTCAGTTGAGTAGTCCCCCTTTTTATTCCTATTTTGGAAGGCTCTCCTTTGGTATTGTTAACTGTACCAATGGCAGGAGGCTAGTAAGCTCAGGCATTCAGCTTTGAATAACTGAGTGAGAAATACTTTTTGAAGAGTAGGGAAGAGGAGAGACATGGTTCATTATGTAAACCCTACTGCTTTCATTTGAGAAAAAGCCTAATATTGCTGAACAGTGGAATCTGATCAGAAAGTGTTGCAGAAAGTGAGAGCTCATCAGACATGGTAACAGACATGTTACCTTTAGTGTTGGTGCTTGAGGATTTTTGTGAGCATCCCCATGATTTCAGAAGCTGTACAGCCACATGGCAGTAGCTGAACTGATAGTTCTGATCAGTGTAGCAGGAAAGATTACAGAACCATGTGCACAACATAGCTATTAGAAGCAATGTTAGTCTCTTCCCAGCAAGTGGCTTCAATGCAGATAGTACCATTGAATTATTGCTTCTTGTATGTCCATTATGAGAATGTAATTTTAAAAATAATCAGTCTTCCCTTTTTCCTTCACCTTTCTTCATACTTTTCCTTGCAAGAGGAGGCTCTTAGTCTCCTTGTGTTAAACCCATGTGCCAGGACTGTTTCACAGAAAACTACTTTCTGTGTAGATAGAAAAGAAAGATGCATCTTTCATAAAACCTGATTTGGCAGTTCTGGATGACCGGGAAGTGGGGGGAGGGAGAAGAGCAGATAAAAGGGAGCTTTTCTTTAAAACCCTGTCAGGCCAGGCTGGTCATTCAGTTTTCAGGATCGGAGCTCCACCTCGTGGTAGCACTTGAATAAAGACCATTTCCAAGTACTGGGACGGTGAAGTTAGTCAGTTCTCATTAGGCAAATTATCATTTTCTTATTTTTAGCTTAGTTGTGTAGTTCTTAAAGACACAAATTATTCCCTAGGATGACTTTGTTTGGTTCCTTCTGTTAAATAAACTGTATATGAAGTTTCTTAGGAAGCATGATGCAAATATAATTTTGCTGTATTTTTGGTGGGTTTGTTTCTATAAATGACAGTGCAATTCATATCAATGTACACAAAATCACACCAAAATTAAAGAATTTAATACTTTTCTGCTGTTACTAATATCTTTACTTCACAGACTCCAAACTGCATGTATTACCTCTAACATATCTTAGTGTACTCAGCCTATATAAAAACAGTAGGGAAAAAAAAAGTTTGAAAAGGCTTTCAAAATGTTGGTATGAAAACAGGTTTTATAGATGGAACTTGATCAAGGGCAAGAGTAGTGAACAGAGGGAAGGGGATATCATGTATATTGAAGTAGCCTGAGAAGATGTGGCATTGGTTGGAGGACATAATGTGATACTTTAAGAACCCTATTTAGAATCCAATTAATTTTTGCTGTTTCAGATTGAGCTCTTCAAAAAAGCAGGCTGGACTGTGATTCGCCCGCCAGTGCCACTCATCCCAGATGGTATATTCCCTCTTTCTTTTCTAAGAATTCCAAGAGTATTCTTACAATTATTAATAAGGGGCAACACTGGTACAGTTGAAGGTTCATTCCCTTGTGTTTAGATCACCCACTGTGGATGTCTTCTAAATGGCTCTCCATGAATGTCTTAATGCTGGATGAGAAACGTGTGATGGTGGATGCCAATGAGACATCAATTCAGAAGATGTTTGAAAATTTGGGTATGTCCTAGCATATTACAATGTGTACTTAAAACAAAATGACTGTGGTAACAGCTATGCACACTGGGATGAATGGAGGTTTTGCTTAAAGCAGTCAAAGCAGACAGCACTGGAAAAAGTACTCAGTTGGATCAGTAAGCAAGAATCATTCAGTGATTTCTCTCCTGAACACTTCAGTCATATGAATATGGGTTTCTTGTATCTTATGCCCCCTAGAGCTTGCAGCAAATAGGAGTATGAGTAGCAATTAAAGTTACTGCTAGCATGTTACTGAATGAGCTTTTAGAATGTAAAATTGTGTGTTTGGTTTAGAGGTCAAAATCTGTCTTAGAGAGTTTGTGTGCATATTGCTGCCTTACCCTCATTACCAGAACACTTTTAGATTTTTCTAGTTTCAAACTCATTGTATTTAAACTGTCTTAAGACCAATTAACCCAGGTATTTCTTCTAACTTATGGAAAATTTCAGTCCTGTTAGATGTAACATTATGAATATTATTCCTTTAGATGTGGCAGGAGAAATGTAATTTAATATAAAACTGAAAGTCTTACACACAGCTCACTGCAAAGACAAATAATATAGCCTTAAATATCTGAACTCAAGCAGTTAATTCATCTGCTTCCATCATGCTGGGAGGGAAAGATGTAGGTAGATATACTTGTGACTCATAGCTGGTTAGCAGGACAGTGGTCAGATTGCTTGGTGTTACAGTCAGCTGACAATTGCTGCAGGAGATAAGTACATGGTGATGCAAAAGTTGACGGAATGGAAAGAAGACTGGTGGGTAGATGAGAAGGCAAGGGAAGTGAATGATCATTGTATTGTAGAGTAAAAGATAATACTCCTCAGTAGCAGAAAATTCCTTTAAAGGGAGAAAAATAATGGGAAGGAAAGAATGATGCAAAGGTGGAAGATAGCAACTGTGAGCCTAGAAGAAGGGCTGATGCCATGGATGTGAGTGCACTTATTGAAGCTTCCCTCAAATGTGAGAACCATGCAGTCTAATGCTTTAATCTGCTTTTAAAGGCTGGCTATACAGTCTTTGGTGAATCAGCCTTTTGGTCTTAAGTTGATTTAATTCTTTGCATGACCAAGGAGATAAGGATTTATAAAGGCTTGAAAGTACTTAAATTAAGCTATTAAAGTTAATCATGACATATCTTATATACTTGAACCTCACAGTCTGTGTGAGTTCTAAATAAACTCCTATAGTCAGTAAGTTCCTAGGACTGAGATGGGTCTACTGGGACAAAGCAATTGGTGACCTAGGTGATGGATTCTACTGAGCTTTTCCTGAGCACTTGGAAGTACCAAGATGGAAAAAAGCAAACTCCGTAACAGAAAAGTCTTCTGATACTAGTCCATCTGTCAGGACTTTGTATGAGTGAGCCACAGCTGAAACATCAGAGCTGAAAAGAAGTGGGAGGAAGCTTAACTTAGGTAGTAAGTATAACAGCCTTTCCCCTTTCAGAGAAAGAGGAGCTTGGAGCTCTGTATTTGGGATGCTGCTTTTCTTGAAAGGCACTTGAAAGAGCACATTCAGTGTCTGAACCATAAAAACTCACACAGATTTATGTAAACATGCTCTGGTCATATATTGTAGAAGAATTTCAGCTAATTTTTCACATACCACACACACACAAAACCTGTGGGGTGGGGTTTTTTTGGTGGGTTTTTTGTTTGTTTTTTGGTTTTGTGGGGTTTTTTGGGGGGTTTTGTTTTTGTTTGGTTGGGTTTTTTTGTTTTTGTTTTTTGGGGGTTTTTTTCTTACATCATAACACATCAAACACCAGTTGTGCTCCAGTCACTGTATCTTTCTGAGAGTATCACTGGAATAAATAAGCAAACTATGTTCCTATCTTGTTGTCTACCTAGAATTTGGGAGAATAAATTCTTAACAAATGAGTAGGAAGTACTTTCTGCACTTGCATCTAGCCATTTGATCTGATAAAGCATTATCTAATGTTCTGATTGAAGCTTACAATGGGATTGATATTTTAAAGTATGCAATGTGTGTTCCTTGCAGGCATTTCTACAATTAAAGTGAATATTCGCCATGCCAATTCGCTGGGAGGTGGTTTCCACTGCTGGACGTGTGACATTCGCCGCCGTGGTACCCTGCAATCTTATCTTGACTAGTTATAAGCCAGACAGGTAGCAGCAATGGTTCAGCTTCTAAACTAAGCATAGGAAATGAAAAAATTAATTTCATTTTTGGTAGAATGACCGCATGAGTTCTAGTGCTTGATCAGTGCTCTCCTTACAGTAACTGGTTTATTCTTACATACTCCTCACAGCAAGATGATTGAAATTACTTCCATCAGCAGCATGGGCTTTCTGGCTAGCTCTTCAAAAGACATCATTCATCTATGAAGCCTTTTCCCATTGGCATTTAATGTAAAAACTTGGCAAGATAGGTAAAAGGTCTTGCTACGGTAGCTTGGCCACTAATGTTGGATATCTACCTCTACCTAGTTACTCTATAAATAGTCAGCTTGAAATGTTAAACTTGAGCAAACTTTTATTATTCTTTTTTAATTAGTCTATTGTTCTAATATTTGTGTTTAATGAAGTTAAAATAGATGCAACTGTACAGATCTCTTATGGAACCAAGTACTTTTATATTTTGTTTTTCCTCTCAAGCCATACAGGTATTTACAGAGAATTTCCACTACACTCTAACTTAAGACATGTTCATTTACTTGCCCTGTCCTTCAGATTTTCTTCTGATGCATGTCATGCATCTGTATACTCTTTTTTTTATATTGCTTTTTGTATTACTGAAGTTCTTTTATTTAACTTCTAAGTGTATAAATGATAGCTAATATTCAGCTTGTACAGGTTTCACTCTGAATTGTTTACACAACTTAAAGCACAAACTAAAAAACCCTAAGCCTCTGGTGTCTCAACTGCTTCTTCCTCCAGCTGTACAAGATACAGAAAGATGTATCAAATATGCCAGATGCTCTGAAGGAATTGGAGTATTGATTACCAAATATGTACTTTTTATGCTAATAAAGTGGTTTTGCATTCTCAATTTCTTGTCCTTCTGAAAATGAGTAAGCATGAAATGTTTGGATGGGTACATAATTGTAGAATGCGGATGGAAATACAAAATACACACGGATTATTTTTTTGTGTAAGGTGTAACATCTTAGTTGTATAATGCAGAAAGCCCTTATGCAATATTGTTCATATAGTATGTTTCTGTTTTGCACAGAAGTATGGTGGGTGAAGTAACACTAACACGTGTTTCTTACCAGAGTGAGAAGTCATCTACTAAAGTCAGACAATGCAGTGCACGTTGATGGAAAAGATGTCAAGCATAACATACATAAACATAGGGCCATATTTTACACAGAGGTGGATAGGACTAAACAGGTTCTGTCAGAATGCTTTAAGATATGCCAGATTGGAAGGGCTAATGTGACAGCTGCCAGCATTTCACCAGGTAGAGACAGCCCCTCTTTTCCCTTTTTAAAGCTCTTTAGACAATGGCAGTTGTCTTCCTGTAACCAAGCTTTGTTTACCAATATTGACAATGGAGCTGGACACTGGGTCATCTTTCCCATTGTTCTTCATGCTGCAGTGCTGAAATGATGCCTGTGTGTGTGCTTGGCGTAAGATATCACATGGTACAGCTGTAGCCATTCAAAGCTCTCACCAAATGTGGATTAGTAGTGGGACACATTCACCCCTCTACCTCCATGATTAAGGAAACTGTATTTTCATATCATGTTATACATGACCTCTACTTGACAGGGCAGTGGTGCTTTATATGAACATTACAAATGCTTTGACTTCATCTCCGTGTGCTCTTCTGAAGCAGCTGTGATGTAAGACCAGTACCATTTCTTTTTTTTTTCTCCTAAATTAACATGATTGACCCCCAGTGATGAAAGTGCTGCATGTGCTGTGACCTTAGTTCTCCATTCCTCTGGAAAATACATTGCTGTCTGCTCTGATATGATCAGCCACTTTGTTCTTATTCTTCACAGCAATAGGAGAGGATGGAGTGGTGGGCCTGTCTGCCTGTTTATTCTGATAGTGAAGGTGTAGTTCTTTCAAAAATAGCATAGACTGGAAATTTTGACATTACAGCGAAAGACTCGACACATTTAGCTTCAGCATTAGTCTAATAGTTCAAGTTTAGTTTCCAACACATGCTTGAATTCATTTAAGTTTTCCAGTTGCCACCATTCATGTGCTATTCTGATTTGTAGTGTGGAGTTAAGCCATGGGTATCCAACTGTGAACATGACTGAAAAATTACAGGGAGCTTTGGGTAATTCTTTATAACCATCTGGGAGAAATGAAAAAAAAAAGGCAAATAAAATCCAAGAACGATTCTAATTTGCTGTTTGTGGGGTTTGGGGGTGGGTTTCTTTTTCTGGTTGGTTGGTTTTTTGTTTGTTTGTTTGTGTTTGGTTTTTTGTTATTTTTCAGTTTGAGGGGAAAAGTACTAGAATTCTTGTTTATCCTTTTCTGGTTTGTATGGGTTCTCACGTCTGTGATTCTCAGGCTGCTTCTTTTTAGGCATGTGATGCACTTCCATGGATCCAAGTACTCTTTGAATCTAGTCAACATTCACATGTTTACCTAGAGTTTTAAAGAAAGCAGAGGCATTATTACTTTGACAAATACATAAGCTCTACTTACTGGCACAAAGCTCTCTTTACAGCAGGCCTGTCTCACTGATTTTTTTTTTTTTTTCCTTCAGTTAATTTTAGGAAGCTGAAATAATGAACCAAACCAAAATGCTGACTAGGAAGTTTAGGCTTCTAGTTTAATAGGAAAGCAATGTTTTTACTATGCTTTCATCATGGTCTAAATAGGAAAAACAGATTTCAACATTTCTTATGTCATAGTCTAGCTTTAGCCACTTTATCTGTAATTCACATTTGAAGAACAGCTTCAAGAATTAATATCACTTTTGTAACTGTGAATGTTGGTGTTTTACTTAGGTGAAGTGAATACACAGATTAGCTGGAACTGCGCCCTTTCTGTACCCTTTTGGGAAACTGAATTGGGTTTAAAAAAATCTGGGTATAGTCTCAAAGGATCAGTTGTCTTTTCCATTCATGTAAGAAATTCCGTTTAGAAAATAATATTATTCAGCACCAAATTTAGGTGCCAAAACTCTGACTTGATAAACATTTCAGCCTTTTCCCAGCTTTTTTGCTTATCCCTTATCAAATGTTTTTGGTTTTTTTTTTTTTTCATCTTAAACTGTGCACGCAGTAGCAAGTCCTTCAACCTGGAAACCCAGTATGCTTCTGAGGTTGTGTGGTTTTTTCTGATAGTAATACAAGGGGTTTTTACCTAATCCATGGAGGTTTCAGCTGGTATGTGAATAGACTCATCTCTTTCCTCCTCAACAAGGAAGGCAGGAGAGTTGTTCCATATGAGCAGAAGCTTTCTGCTCAGTTTCAGTAGTGCTGTCAGAATACAGACTGGAGAGACAAACTAGCAGAAATGCACTGCCATGAGGAAGCGTTAGAACTGTCATTTTGGGACAGAGGATGTGGGAGAGTGAATATTTTTGAGACCTTCTCAGACCTGACTCCTTCACTGAGATTAAATTGGTCAGTTAGCCAGTCCATTTCCACATAAATTTAAAGGGAACCACGCTTAGGTATTCTGTGAGGTATAGTGAGGGTTAAAGAAAAAGTGCCTGGAAACTGCTCCAGCCTACAAAAGCTGAAGACTGTTCGGCAACCCTGTGGGATACTGTCTAAGTCTCCTGCAGCTTAAGACCAGGGAGGACAAATTTTGTAACTCTCCTGGAATGCTAATATTTTTCCACCAGTGAGAAGTATGAGAATTTATTCACAGGTATGCTTACAAATGTCCCTGGGGTGGATATACATGTCTGTATTACCAAATGGAAAATTACCGTGTCTCAAATTTCTTCTGTCCTATTAGTGCTATTTGGAGATATGATAGGAGAAAATTTGTAAGTGGTCAATGCAATGATAAAAAGTTCAAAGATAAAATTTAAAGCTCTAGTTTGCTTTCTTTATAGTGGAAGAACATGAAAAATGCAGATGAGAAGCAACATTTTCCCTAGTAACCCATTCAAGAGGGAGTGATACAGAGACAGCAAAACCTTTAGAGGAATGATGAAGGGAACATGATATATAATATTGTTATGGTGGATGCCACCACATAATACTGATACATATAATCTTCTGAGTTATTTTTATTCTTGCAGAGATGGAGGTCAGCCCATGTCACAGTTGGTTTTGGTTAGAAAAGATCCTGGAAATAGGAATTTACAGCGAGAAAAAGAAGGGCTTGGTTTCTGCTTTGATATCTAATTACAAGCAATTTTTTAAGGCCAAATTACATGTGGGCAACAGGATACTATTGGCTGAAGTAAGCAGGCTTGATTGTGTTTGACCACCTCTATTCCAGGCTGTAGTTTATATGTAAATAAAGCAAATTAAATGTGGGCTGGACTTGAATTCTCCATAATTTGTTTTTCAATGGCTGAGAAGGTTTTAAATACTTGCTACTTGCTTGGAAGGAGGTCAGCTTCAGCTTTTGAAATAGACAGCGCTACCAAAAGAAGCAGCAGAAACACAGCCCTGACTAGGAAGCCTAAAACACTACATCAATTAGAGCTGTAAAGAAAGGTGATAAATCAATTGCCTAATCTGCAGGGGATTTTTCAGGGCGGGCTCAATTGAGCTGCAGGAAATTAGCTAACCACTCCTTGGGCAGAGGCTAGGATTTTCCTTCCATTTTGTTCCTGAAACTCAGCTGCAGTAAGCTCACTGGCTATGAGAAGGTATATATATATATTTATATATTTGTATAAAAAGTCTTTATTGCTGTTTTTTAGATAAGATACGACCCTTAAAGTATCAGCATCAAATCAAAGAGGATATGGAAAGAAGGTAAAGTCTTTTAAGGCAGGGATAGACTCCTGCTGTCTGTCTGTAGTTCATGGATGGGAACACTAAGTGCCAATATCATACAAAGTGGGAGAAGGAGGGCTTGGTTTTTTTCCCCTACTTAATGGGCAGAATGGAAAGAATGGTTTTCTCCAGTAAGTTGCTTTGGGCTGTGTCTGTGATAGAAGAAAATGGTTGTTTCTTGTTTTAGTATCTCCTGAATATTTCTGTTATCTAGCTTAAAATACTCTCTTTTGGCTCCATTTTTTAGCATCTGTATCATTAATAACCCAAACTGCAAAGCTTGGTGGACAGTTCAGCAACTGCTATGTTAATGCTTTAGAAGAGTAGGCTGATGTCTATATGCCTCCATATAAAATTATTCTTGGTTTTTAGATCAAAAATTAGGCTCCTTGCAGAATATGTTTTTTTTTTCCTCTGGTTTTATGCAGTGCTGATGGAAATTAGATTGCTGGATCCACAGATATTTCTGCTAGTCAAGGATGTTGCTAGAGTTGAGTTCCCTCTTCCAGACTGGCCAAGACTCTATTCCTGCTAGGAGAGAACCCAGTGTGTTTAGCTGTGCTGAAACCGTCAGGATGCCCTTCAGCCTCTGGCATTTATCACTTCCCTAGAGGGTCTGCTTCTGCTTTCCTTCTGCTAGAGCATTCTCAGAGCTTAATTAAGCAGGCAGGAAGCAGCTTTATTATAATGAATGATGTCCCAAGTTAGTGGTTCATTCATTAGTTTATAGCAAATTGACACGATTTATGAGTTAATGAAGTTTGATGTATGAATGAGAAACAGAACCTTTTGAACTGTTTCTTACTGCTGCTATATTACTTTCTTAAGCTGGTAGGGTGATGAATTGGGCATCCCCCACAAAAAAATCCCACCATGTCCCTGCTCCCTCTATTTCTTGAAGGACAAGAATAAGGGGGAAGCTATTTGGCTGAGACCCAGACAAAATAACAGGAAGGTGATTTCAGCAGGCCAGGATAGGCGGGAGGAAGATCTGGCAGAGACTAAGGGAACTCCCTCAGGTACATTGATCCAGCTGTTATCTCCAAGGATGGTAGTTTAGGGACCTGATAGATTTAAATATACTCCTGTGAGTTCCTGTGTAGAAAAAAAGTGCAGAAATACTACATCGTGTTTCTGTGTTGGCATCTCATTGGTGGTGTTTCCTAATGTGTAATATGCTGTCCTATTGCCTTAGAGCAGAGCTACAATGAAGTAGGAAATTAAATATTTTATTTTATTTTATTTTTAATTCCAGTGCTTCCCTCTAAGGAGTTATGGATCTTTGCCTCATCTGGTTGGGTGGTGTCAGATGCTAAAGTGACAAGCCCAGTGTGACTGTCAGTGTGGCTTTGCCACATCTGAGGCTCTTGAAGAAAGGCAGATTCTGAGAACTACATGTGAAGTACTCAGAATTATGAGACAAAAATAACAAAAGGTAGATTAATGTCTCTGGATGTGCGTGTCTGGGTGTAGCACTTGAGGCCACGTTAATTCCTCCAGGGATTTCCCTACAGCTGCAGGGAGTGAGGTGGAGAAAGGGTGGTTATAGTGGCTTAGCTACCCTTCTGCTGCTCCACGAGCTCAGAAGAACAGTAAGTGTTGGGGTTTTTTAAATCATATCTAACCTTTCCCTTCTAAAGTACAGTATCTCACCCACCCTGTTATACATACTCAGTCTTGCCTTCACCTTTTTATTTTAAGTTCACCACAGTGGCAGGTGAATTTTTAGCTGTTTGTGGACCTGGACTTTGCATCTATTTTGTTGGGACCGGCAGTAGTTGCCTTTGGGGTTACAAGTCTACATTATTTGAAATCTGTGGAGATAGTCTCATTTCTTTTCCACCGAGCAATGAAAAAATATAATCTACCTTTGCACTGTTCTTTATTCCCATCATTTGGGAGATACTGTTCTGTAGGTGCTGTTAACACAGCACGAGGATCCTAAGTAATTGCAGTTCTTTATTCAAACATTTGTTAGTACCGATGGATTTGTCTCTTTAGTTGTCTGTCTCATTTTGTCCACAAGACCGTGTTGATATTCTGGCCTTATTGTGAGCTGTGTCAATGAAACAAACCTTCATCGAGGCATATACCCTAAAAAGAGCTCACCATTAGATAACCTTTAGCACCATCTGTGTGAGACCCTTGAAGGCCAGGCAAACATTTACAGAGTAAACCTTATCCCCATGAAGTATGGGAGGTGTAGGAAAGGGACCACATCATCAAAACCCCTTCCCAAAAACCACAGTCCTGCAATGAGCTTGAAAGCCTATCTGGTGGTTTGCATGGAGTAACAAGGACTAATGTCCCCTCACTGGTCCATGGTGGCTTCCGCCCACTCCAGGGCCTGGCGCATTTCAGCCTGTGGCATGTGATGATTGCAGGGCTCTCGGCAGTCAGGGCCCTTGTATGCCAGATTTTGAACAACGTGGAGACCATGGAGACCTCTGGGATTGTCCACTATAGGACAAGTAAAGTTGCACCCTGTTACCAAAAAAGAATTTTATCTAGGAGTGCTGGCAAATCCCAACGACATCAGCACTAGAGGGTGCTGCTGTGATGCCAGTAGCTTTCCTCCAGTCTACCCTAAGGGATGTTTTAGAACAATTTTTGTTTATTCATCATGTTCCTGTTTATGTTTTGATAAAAGTCAGTGAAAACACCTCAAAATGTTGTGGGTTTTTTTTATCTGTAGGTATCATTTGTTTTATCATACATAAAGTACTATTTCTCAGCAACAGAATGTATGTAATCCATATATGTGAAAACAATTGCTGTGGCTTGCAAGGACACAATTGAACACTTCCTTAAGTGCTGGCTGTACTATTTAGGCTTGCCCAGGGTGTCAAAAATTACTTTAGGGCCAAATGAGGATTGAACTCTGCTTTTTGAAACCTCCCTCGTATGGGCTGAGTACCACAAAAAATTTATTGACATAGCCATTAATTTTAAACTATGGCCCAAAAGCCATACATTTATAGGGTCATTTACATTGTTTTAGGTTCCTCCTTAGGGTTCAGTTATGCCTCCCTCTCTACAGAAAATTAAGACCAAATTTGGTATTTTATTGAGCTGTGATACAGGTGAGATTTCTGTGGGTGATGTAGCTTATTTTAGTAGTTCCTGTTACCTCAGATTTTTTTTTCAGAGTATTTCCCTCTGTTAAAGAAAATATACTGCTTGCTCTTAGAAATATAAAATGTATTTGGAAGAACCAGGAGTTAAGATGAACTGGAAGCTATTCACATTACCCTTAAGAAATTCCAAGTCATTAGGGCAATTTAAGTTTCTATAGAAGCAGCAATTGCTTGTGAATTGCACATTTTTGATTCCACAAATTGAAATCTCATCGTGGTTGCTTATCAGTGATGCACTTTTGAACAGCAAATTTAAATTCAAGCACAATCTATCCTCTTTACTCTTTTGCTGACTCAGAAGTAATATAGAGAAGGCCCTGAAATAATTGTTAGGCAACCTGCTTGATGTTTATAGGGATGTTGGGTATAGATTTGCCCTAGCTAGCTGTAATACTGAACTGTGTTCCACGGAGCTGGAGTTTAGTGACCCGGCCTCTGTTACACAGCTCATGCAAAAATTATACCAGAACTGTTATTTTTTTTTCTGCAGTTGACTAGTGAGCAGTATGATTGCCACCAAGTGTGTAACATTCATGTAAAATAGGAAATAATAAATAAAAGTTCTTAAAAAAAAAAAAAATTGTTAATCTTCACCATTACTTAACACCTTGTGATGTCAGTATTTATTGAATACCTAATACATACAAATATTTGGTTTAGCACAGGCTTTCCTCTCGTGGGGAAAAATGGTCATTGCATCCTGCAGTATGATAGTGGCAATGGTGACTTCTGGGAGTGTGGGCTTGCTGTTCCCAAGAGTTATGAATTTTGAAGATGGAGTATATGTATACATCTGTTCTTCCTTTTTGAGCAAGAAGGTATGAGCCAAATTTCTTTGGTCTTGTGATGGGATGGACTTTTCTTGGGATGACTGACATCAGGAGCTGGTATCTAATGTTGCAAGGTATTTGTGGTGCCACAGGCAGTTTGTGAAAAGGGTGAAATGAGGGTGGCTGTCTTGATTTGAAACAAGGCAAGAAGAAACCTCATTCTTCTGCAAAGCAAAAGTCTCCTCAAAGAGTCTCCTGCAGCATCTTGTTCGAGGTACATGGCTTAGCTTTGTTTTGAAGGGATAGGTGTCACCAGCTCCTTTCCCCCCAACCCTATTTAAAAAGCCCTGTTGTTTGGGAAAACTCAATGTCAGTCAGAGGGATGGTAAAATAGTCATGAAAGGAGAAAAAAATGAGTTTCAAAGACTGAGTTAACTTGGCCATGGTGAAAAAGGAAATCGGGTGAGACGTGGAGATAAATAATCTATGTCTTCTACGTGTGTGTCCTGTACTTTAACCACATTGACATTCTCTTTTCTATATGTCCAGTAATGTGTGGTAAATGGGATAATGGCCAAGAAGAGGCAGAGAAGAGGATTGCAGTCATTGCCCTTATCAATCGTTAGGCAATGATTTCACAATTGTAGTTCATTTTCTTCTTTGTGAAGCCAAGAGACGGGCTGTACCGCACCGCCGCTGTCTGCAAACACCAGCTATTCGGATCCTGCCCCCACTTTTGCAAAAAGATAAGCACAGCATGATGCAAAATGAGATTTCTTTCCTAAGCACAAAGATATTTATAATGGCCAAACACTCAAGGTATGCCTAGCAAATACCAAAAGTTAAATCCTTTGCACAATTCTTGAAGAAGCAGTCATTTCTGTGATAACTTGACCCCTGAGTTCAGCTCTCAAATCTTTTCTAACTGGAACAAACAAGTCTATTTCACTCTACCAAGCATCCATGTTTTCTCACAGCAGCCCTGATCCCTGCCTTGCAGCTTATCTAAGGAAGGAAAAAAATTTAAACCTTTGTTTAGTGTTGACTAATAGCATTAAAGTTACAGCTGAATGTCAGTTAACCTGTTCTGACACATCTGCTTGTGGCAACAGCTTGTTGCTGACAGGCTAGGGCAGCCTCTGTAATGGGCAGCCTTATCAGGGCTTTGGTCAAAGGCCTGTAGGATCTGAGGTTTATGCTTGCGCCCACTCTGTGCTTGGTGAGGTACTAGCAATGTTGAGGTGTCACTAAGGGCCCAGCATTGACAGGTTTGGGGCAGCTTGGAATAAACCTGTCCCCAGGCTGAAGTCAAATGTACCAGGTCTGTAGCACTGGCAGCTTCCCTCTAGTGTGCCTTCTCACGTGGGTCTTCCCGAGGGCGTGAGCTTGGCTGGGAGCCTTTCACTCTACAGGGTATTTGCAGGAGCTCTTCTGTCTGCCAGGCTGCCTATTTTCATGAATCTAACATCTCCTTGCTATTGAGTTTTCTTGAAGTTGGCCGTATTGCTAGGAACTCTGGCAGAGCCTGCAAGTAATACAGTGCAATTTCCTTAGGAAACAAAATGAGAAATAGGCTTTAGCTTTCCTTGCTGGTCCAGAAGAAATAACAGTAATTTCAGACATGTTCATGATGCTTTCTACTTTCCGCTGCATTAGAAGTGCAAAGAGTTGTTTTGTCTCTATGGCCCATTTCATTTAACAACTCCTAGTTCTCCTGCAGAGGTGAGTGTTGTTCCTGCCTGCTTTCTGAGGGAAAGAAAGAATCTGCACCATGCTGTGGGCTCTCCTGAAATAAAAAAGGAAACTGATACCCAGCTGCAATTACAGCTCTCACTTCCTGATCTCCACTCCTGGGCTGTACTTCAAAGACATCCTTAGACCCATCTGCACTTTCCATGGTCTTTTTCCTCTTCTGTCCTTCCCTGGCGGACATCAGGACTGCAGATGTACAAACGGAATGAAAAGTTTAGTTTCTGGCTAAGAAACTAATTGGGGCTAGATCCTCCAGTCACAAGTGACCTTCTGATGCAAGGAAGAACCATCACCCTTGTTTTACAGGGGAAAACCACTAAACTGCAGAGAGAAATGTGTCTGGCCTGTCACTGCCCAAGAAGTTAGTGACTAATCCATGGGGAGAGTCCTGATTTCCTAAATTAGTCTGGAGTAAACCAAGCTGTGGGCTATCCTTCCTGTGATCTGACACAACTCAGAACAGATGTCTGGTTTACACTGAAGGCTGAAGCTGAGAACCTTGTGAGTTTCCTTCTCCACAGCAACCATAGGAAAGTTTATCTTATGTTATGCTGCATATGGGGAAAGTATTTCCCTTGATTGCTGTTTTAAATTAGGAAATGGCCAATTTGAAACAAAAAAACCCAAGTGAAAATTACTGCCCCAGCATGACACATCAAAGCAGCCGATTTAGCATGGACACCTACGTGGATAATGAGATGCAGCACTTTTGCTCACTATTGGATGCAAGCAAACTTCAGGAGGCTAGTTTTGCCTATTCAGGGACATAGCTAATCTGTCACTAAATGGGTGATCTGTAAAGATAAACCAGAAAAAAAAAGAAACCAACCCAAAATACAAGGCAATTTCAAATTTCAGACAGGCCTCTTGCCTGCTCTCTTAAAATTCAGGAGGCAATTAGTGATCAGAGATTTTTGCTCAGGAGAGTAAAAGGAATGGTGGAAAAGAGAGTCCTTGAAGCTGCTGTAATTAACAGCCCTTCTGAATAACTGGGGCAAAGACTGGTATTCCCTGCACCCCGTTCCCTGTCTGATACTCTGCCTGAGGTTGAGCTGATTCCCAGAAGGGCAGGGAGGGCTGGGCAAAGGTGCCCTATGGAGCCTCCCTGCAGCAGTGGGGGCTGCAACAGTGAGCCAGGATCAATTCTTGAGACACTGTCAGGTTCTTCCTGGTGAAAGCAGATTGAGTCTCAGAAAATGGCCATAAAAATGGGCATATGAAATCACAGAAAGTGAAATTTAAACATGAGTATTTGTAGCAATAATCTGAGTGTAGCAGAATCTTCCAGCTGGGAAGGGAATGCCTCAGCTGGTTATCTGCTGGTTTTGATAGTGAGCTCATGTGAGCCTTGAATTACTTGAAAATAGGGAAAACTGGCTCAACTACACTGCTGCAGTGGAATGAACGTGTGCCTAGGACCTTGAGGACTGTAGACTTGTGCTGGTCACTGGGAGCAGGCTGGGATGGTGTTACACTTGTGCCCACAACCTGTGGGCATAAGTGTGCTTTGCTTTTCCTTGAGTTTGTGTAGGCAAATGATAGGAGTCTATGTGTAGTAAACAGAGATGCAAGTTTGATGAAGACATTGAATATCTTCAGTGCACAGGCAGCTGTTCCTGCAAGATAGTAGCACTGAGTACTGCTAGTCTCACAGCTCAGGTGTGGAAACTGAGGCACGAGGCTTTTGAATTACCTCTCAAAGCCACTGAATCAATGGCAAAGACAGACTAGATTGCTGGTTTCCAAATGCACACTCTTACACTTTGCTTTGCTGTCTCTCCATAAATCTGTGCCCTTATACTTCTTGCCCATTTTGTTTGTCACGTTTAACTTCTTGTCTCTGAAATAAATGTGTAATCCACAATGTGTACACACTTGTCTCACAGTTAGACAGACACTACTCAGTGTTTGAGGGTCTGTAGCTACTCGCGTAATAGCCTAGATAGACACCTCTACTTACTGACAACTGAGGAAAATGTAATTTCAAACTCCTTAAAGACCAGTTGTAATTAAATTGTTGAGAAATCTTATGAAATCCAGTCTGATTAATGAAAAGATGATAATATAATCAAGCATGTGATCTTGAGAAAATCACTTATGCAGTTTTTGCTTCAGTGGCAGAAAGATCTAAAACTCAGATCCCTGCACATTTTTAATGATGCTGCCAATTTGAACATTTGATCAAAATGTTTTATATTTTGACAGAATTGATGTTAATCTTTCTGCACAGTTGCCACCAAAAAAAAAAAAAAAAAAAAAAAAGTTGTCTCTTGCCATACAGATATTTGTGAAGAAATGTTGCATATTAGAGAGAAAAAAATAAATGTAGGTTCACTTTTCAAGAGTAGCCAGTGACCCTGGACTCCTCTGTTTAGGGGATTCCTAAAGAGAGACCTTTCCCGAGGGCCAAGTGGCTGCACTGAAAATGAAGCCACGTGTGTCTTTAAATAGATGCCAGAGATCACAGTCAGTTTTGAAATTTCAGGGCACCAGCTATCTGCAGCAGCACTGCCTGATACGCAGTGTAAACAGAACAAAGAGGACTGATCTTTTGTTGCCTGCTTTTATTTATTGTAGCCCCTCTCTATAACGTATACGGTGTGTTTAGAGAGAAATACCGCTTTCTCAATCGAGGGTGCTCCTTTAGGTATGTTGTTGCTCCACACCCTGAGAAAAAGAATCCACTCAGGCAGCCTTATGGTATAGCCTGATTTTTACAGACTCTGGCAGGAAACTGAGGACTGTTTTCTAAGTTCATCCTTATTTTATGTAGACTTTTGAGAGTGGAACTTTTTTAAGCTGAGCATGTGGCAGATGGAAGTCTTGCCAGCACCTGGGTGGGAGCTCAGGGTCTCTGAGGCAGGGAAGTCTGCAGGGCTTACCCACCCAGCCTGCGGGGCACACGGGTCTTCTCATCCTTAGGGAGACTTGCTTAGGCATCCGACCCCAAGAGGATTTGCAAACAGAGCTTTTTGGTTTTATATGTGGCCCACACATGGCTGCTGGGAGCTTTTCATCGATCAAAGTGAATGTATCTCAGAACAGTCAGCCCCCTGCCATCTTCTCTGGGTTTCTTTCATCTAATAAAAATATTTATTTACCCAAGCAATAAGTTGAATGTAAGTTGGCTTTATTACTGTAGTGACGTGGAATGGTTGGTTGCTGGGTGACCTTGCTTCTGATTTTATGGTCTAGGCCAGCTCTGGCAGCAGAGAGGTGTGGCCATGTATTGCACTCGGTTGTCAGGCTTCTCCTGAGATGATCGGAGGTTCAGTGTCAGTTCTCCTATAGTGCTCTGGAAGCTGTAAATATCTGCCATTTGTTATGTGAAAACCTGCATCCCCGAGGAAGGTCTGAGGGAGATAAATGCCTGACAAGAGGAGATATCGATGCTTAAAAGAAAGGCCAAGTTCTGTGAAATCCATCAAGGAAGCAGGATCTGCAACCTTGGATTAGACCAATGACCATAAAACTGACGTGTGGCTTACTACAGAGCTTTTGCAAACTGGGATACTAGAGCCTGCATGGTTTGGTTTGGTTTGGTTTTGACCAGAGGATGATTTAATTTTTTTTTTAATTTGAAACCAAAGTTTTGCAACTAATCAGAGATGGAAGAAAATAAAGGAGCAGATATTTTGGAAGCCAGCCCTGTCTCTAATGGTCCTTGGTGCAAGGTGAGGACTTTTTTTTTCTTTTTTTCTTTTTTTTTTTTTCCCCGTTACAGAAAATATTATCTCTTTCTGTTGTTTAAAAGTGACTGCAGTAAACCATTGCCTTTGGACCAGACTGAACACAACCTCTGCATCAGCCTTTGTAAACAACCTCAGAAATTCCTTAGAGTGAGGTTATGCTAACAGATTAGAAATAGAATTGAAATGGTAATGTGTGTGGTTAAGCGACTGTCATCCACCACCATTCTCAAATATGTGAATAACTACAGGTTTCTGCACTGTGGAAATTACCAAAATAGTTTTCTTAGGTGTTTGGAAAAGCCAGAAACTTCTTATAATTTTAGCAAAGCCGCTGCTTTAAGATTTGCAGGTCAAACACGTTTAGTAAAACCACAGCGAGTGTAGGGTAAGATAAGCATTAACTTGGGCAAACAATTTGACAATTTAACTGCGTGGAACTCAATGTCCAGCAGCAAACTCCTCATATTCTCCCAGAGCTTGCTCAAGAGCATGTAACCTTCCTAACAGGTCAGCTGTGCTTCTTGTCAAATCCCGAACAGTGACGTTCAGAGATTGTTTTCTGTTTGCTTGTGTTTGTAATTTGATCTCGTGTAACAACATTGTCCTCAGCTCACATATAACCACAGGGGTAACTCTGACATCCTGTCTGAAAAAAACCCCAACAACTTGTTGTTTCCTGTGCTTGAAATTTGAAAGGTTTCCAATTTGGACAGGTTAGCATGTTTATATTAATCTCATCCTGTTCCATGAAATTAAATGATTAGTATTTTGGGAGCTGGGCATTCTACTTCCATTTTGATTTCCCAAAAAATACCAGTTTACGGGGTTTTTTTTGTCTTCACAAATTCTGGAGGGAACTGCTGGTACTTTTGCTATTGCCTGTGACAAGGCCAGGATTTCAGTCCAGACATTCATGCTTTGGAGAGGAAGCCTCTGGGAGATCATGTCAGGAATGTGCCAGTTTATATTTTAGCTCAGAATTGCCTTTTCTTGATAGGAGTTACTGGAAATTAAGACACAGAATTTAGGAAACAGGCAACTTGCAAAATATCTGAGTTGTTAAAAATATTCTTAGTGAATACAGAAATGTGTGTATCTAATGAAAATGGATTTGGTTTCAAGAGCTGGTCAAGTGAGAGAAATACAATCACCTTGTCCTGTTGGAACATCTGTTCAGCACTGATTGCTTTGTACATCTCCCACGGTACTGCCCGGTCATTCTCATTAGTGCTTAGGGTCCTTCGCTTGAGAATCTCCAACAAAAATATGCATTGCTGCTGCATTTGCTGTTTGCTATTTTTATTTTCTTGTTTACGAAGTTGGATATCCAGTTAAAAGGCAGAAGCAAGCAATACTCAGAAAGTGACGAAACAATGAGAGCAGTTAGTAAACACAAAGGCTGAAAATTATTCACCCTGAATATTTGGCAAGTAGGCAACAATAACAAAATATGTTCACAGAATGCTAGACCGGTTTGCAATCAAAACGTCTGTGTTTTTATAGTATATATTATTCATCTCAGATTCTGATTTTTGTGGAGGAGGAGAGTTAGAGACTGATTTCTGGAAGTAGCATGCAGCTGTACACCTTGCTCAGTCAAGTTTTTCTGTATCTGCAAATGTGCCTTGTCTCAAGAATATTGTCACATTTTTAGATGCTGAAATTTGAGTTCATGGCAGCCTAGGCAGGGGTTGTGACGAGAATATATTGAATAATAATGTGCACTCTCTTATGGCCTAAAAGTTCACAGAATAGGTTAAATTTTACAAGGCTCACAGAATATTATTTTTCTTGTTTACTTGGGTTTTTCCTTTAAAAACTGTGAAAAACCAACGAAAACAAACTACTTTTTTTTTTTTTTCTAGGAAAAACCTAGAGGATTTTTTCAACTGTCTTTTAATTGAATTGATTATACTCTTTACAAATTGACTTCAGTGTGATAGCACATTTTTCTCAATAAGTATTGAGACATAATATTTAGAATAGCGCGTTAACCAGCCATTCAGCAACTGCCTTCACATTTTTCTCAAGTGCAAATTTATGTCTGCAAAAAACTTTGTCTGCATCGTATAGTGGGTACAAATGTTACTCGTTAGAGCCTCTTTGTCGGCATCCCAAAATGTGGCAGTTGAAGATCCAGATACAAATATTTGTGTTTGCATTCCCTGTCTTAGCTTTTAGTTTAAGAGGGTTCAATCTTGTTTCAAGATGCAAGCAAAAGTGTGTTGATGTTCTTCTATTTATTTGTTATAAAATCATAAAATATTGTCATTTTCTGTAATTAGGAGAGTGCCAGTGCTGTGACTCAGCACGGAGTCCTACCGGCGGGCTGGCTCACACCAGTGCCAGCAGGGCCTTGCTTTCATAGAATTTTAAATGCACTTGTAGGCTTTTAAATAAAAAGAAGCTGGTTAGTTATTAACTTGCAGAAATATCTGATTTTAGAGAACAGAAGATTACAAAACAAACTGGATTTTCACCAGCTCCTGAAGGGCAAACAGTACACACTGCATCTGGGGGGAGAGAGAACTTGCTCCTTGCATTTCCCAGCAGTCTGTTGTTGAAGCTTTTTTGCTCTCATAGTACTTGATGTAAATGTTAATTAGCACTCCGGGGGAAATGTGTTAACAAATGTACCTTTGACACAGGTCCGCAGCTAAGCTTTGCTCTCTAGCTGCAGGCTGGAAACGTTAGCTGACAAAGTAGCTTGTGCTGCTTTTGAGGAAACTTCTCAAACACGAGTTCAGCAGAGCTTGCTGAGTGCTTTGACTTTGCTGCTCTGTTGCAGCTCAGGCTGTGCTTCGTGCTCTACAGAAAAGATGCCAAGTAAAATGTGAGCACTTGTATGAAATAAGAGTAAACTCCTAGAAAAGGGATAGTTCTATCTGTGAACAGGCTGCAAATAAGTCCCCCTGGGCTATAGCTTTCATGTGATGAGGAAAAAAACAACACCTTGATTTAGTACAAACTTTGTGGCAGAAAAGATTCCTTCTCCTCCCCCAGTGCTGATCTTGATTAGCAATAAATATGGGTGGTAAAGTCATTAATGTAAGCTGTTAGAGTAGAAAGGTAACAGTAATGTATTCATAAACACATTTACCTCATCACTGTACTTCTTCCCCTTTCCAGAAACAGCAGGTCAGAGATTCAGAAATGGAAAGCATTTGGAGGGAGGAATTTTTCAGCAGTGTTCAAAACTGCCTTCACTCAGGTTAACATACAGATACTGTGGTAGTGTCTGGCCAGATTAATTCCCGAACCTGCCATGACTTCTGTGAAAATATATACAGAGGCATTTTTTCAAGATTTGTCCTGTTCAGCTGTTCATTGCTGTGCAGTAGTAACAAATCCTGATTTCTCCCCAGTGAGAAATAGCTCATATTTAAGATGGTTACAGTGAGAAGAGTCCAAGGTCACTACCAGCTCTTAGGAAATGAGATTGGTAATTTCAAGCCAGCCCTTGTGAGCCTGGTCTGGGGCTTGCACTAGCAATGGCAAACCCAGCTGGAGGAGAGTGTCTGTGTCTCTAGGAGCAAAGGGCAGCACTGCTGTTGGGAGTCCTCCACTTCCCTGGAGTGAGATGTCCTGTGATGGATACTGGTGTTGCAACATGGCTCTTAATCATCTGGTCTGACACTTTTCTCTCTTACATCGCTCTCAGTGCAAAAAGCCTACCCTATACTTTTTTTTTTTTTTCCCCTCACGTAAAATTATTTATTTCTGGCTTTTATGGTCCCATGGGGATTTTTGAGTCTGTAAGCTGAATGTTGCTGTTGAGGGACCACCACCCTCTGTTTTGGAGCTGACTTTGAGGTTTTCAGGGAGGAGGAGGGCAGGCAAAATATGGACTACCACGTCTGGGCAGTGGATGGCCCACAGAGCATAGTGTGGGCCTCTTGGGCAAGCCTGACCTCTAAGTCAGATGTGGAGAGGCACCACTGCTTTCCACTCACTGAATCTCCAGGTTACAGGTGTGCAGCAGGCTGCACAAAGTGTACTGGGACTGCCTGTCTCAGCTGTGCCTTCAGCTTGGCTTTGCTTGTCAGCTGTGGTCTGGAACAGCCCTGGGATGGTTTTCAGTCAGAGGGAGTTTGTGTGAGCACTCTTAATTTGAAGTGTAGGTGAAAGAAACACCAGTCTCTGCAGTGGGAGACCTCCTCACTTTGAATCGCTGCTAGATAAATGTGGCCTTGACTCAGTAAAGCGTGTCCAAAACTACTGGATGGAAGCCCTCTGGCACAGTACTGCTTGAGGACACTTTGCTCTGGGAGGAGAGTTGTGTTTCATTCTGCTCCCCTCCTTGAGTCTGCAGGGAGCCCCATCTGGGCAAACTGCACACCAGCCATGAGCTGCCCAAATCTGCTGTGTGGTGAGGTACTGAGTGGGCATGGGGAACCTGCAAAGGCACCCACCACTCCACAGCACATAGGCATCTGAGCCTGCCCAGTAGTGTGCTGCTGCTCTGTTGACTCCATCAGCCCCTCCATGTGAATGGCTGGATTTTGGCCTTGTCCTGTCAGCCTATGAGGTGGTGACAGAGGTCAGATTTGAGCTATTCTGGTTGGTCCTGTGGGTGAGTTTAATTGCTTTATTAAGAATGATGGGCTGTGTGAGAGCCTGGCCCCACTCCTGCTGAGAAATTTTATGTAGGGGATGCTGGGTGCTGGGTTTGGCTGCGTGCAAGCACTGGTACCCAGCATGCTGCCTCTGCCACAAGTCTTTCTTAAGGCACAAGGGTCCGAGATCCCTGCTCAGGTCCATTTCTGCCTAAAGTCAAGTGTTTTCACCCAGACAGGGCTGTGCTGGGGAGTAGAGAAGCCCCAGCAGAGACACACCTCCTTCTCTTGTGGGCTGTGGCACAAGGGATCTCTGCCCCTCTTCAACCTACCTCTGGCCCTGGGAGGAGAGAGCACGTGGCACCTCCAAAGTCAGGCTGAGGTGGGGAGGGAGGTGGTCATAACCAAGCAGACTGTCGGCTTCTGTGTTCCATGGTGGTGACAAAAGATAAAAGTCATTTTTATTAAACTGATTCTTCTTTAAATAGACACCCACCCCACCCACCAATTGCAATTTTTCTTCTCAGGTGTTATCTTCCTGCTGTTGGTTCCTATATTCATAAATTCTTGTCTGCCATATTTTAGCAAAAATAGGCATCCTAGTAAGCAATTGTCCAAAATCGTGTAAAAATTGAAACATTAAGGACAACTCTTCCATCCACAGGGTTACTGTCTATCTGGCTGGCTTTGTTTTTGGCTTTTTCTGTAAGTAATCTGACTCCTCCTCAGCACCCAGCCCGGGGTTAAAAATCAGCTCAAGACAAGCACAAAGCTCTCTCAGCTTTTGATAACTTGTTTGCTGTCTAACTCGGCAATAATCTGGTTCTCACATTCAAATAAACTAATCACCCAGCAGGAACTGGACTTCTGCCTTGTTGAATGATGAATGTTGCTTTAGCTGCTTAAAAGGAAAACATACAAGAAATGCAGAATTCTTGTTGACCCAACAACTAAAACATCACAACAGTCACTAAATCAACAGATGTCGATTTTCAAAACAAAATCTGAACAGCAGCCAGAAGCTTATAAGGCAGGATGTGATACTATGGCCAAATGGAGACCTTGAATCTTCCCTGCTTAAACTGTGGGATTGAGCTGGGAGCTCTGCCTGGTGACATTAACTTGTGTCTCAGAAGAGCTGCTTGTGCATGAACCTACCTGCTTTGCAGTCAGGAAATTTAATTATTGCTTTCACAGTAGCCCTTGCAGAATACCCTCTGCATGAAATACAAGTTCATATGTGATATGTTCCATTTTTTTTTTTCTGTTTCCGCATATAGAGTTAAGGTTAATGTTCCATACACTGTGGACAAATAGTAGTTGCCATGGGTACCATAGCCTTGAATTTCCCGTCTCTGGAGTGATTAAATTCCCCACCTTATTTTTACTTTATTGGTATTTATGTAACTCCTTATTTCCTTGGTTTGCTCTGCTTGAGAGAGCAAAGCAGGACATTTCACAGGCTACTCGTATCTTCTTAGGCTTTTGCATTTTGAATACCAGTCTGGGGGGAAATTGCGTGTGTTTTTCCAAAAGGTGTATCATGCATCAGGAAATACACCAGAGTGACACCCAGCACCCTGGGCTATGTGAGTCCCAGGCTCTGCAGTGGCTGCCCTGGCTTCTTAAAGCCTCTGCTACTGGAGACCCCACAGCCTCACTGGGCAGCCTGCCCCAATGCTTTTATAGCTTTAGCATTAGGGTGTTTCTTCCTACCATGCTGTCTTCATGCTGTGTGAACCCACCTCCTCTTGTTCTGTCTGCAGGACATAAGGAGAACAACTTTACCTGTTCTCTGTAGAAGCCTAATGCTGATAACAGCCAGTGCATGCAGTCAACCTACCTGTTGGGATTCACATGGAGAATCTCGGAAGGAACCTGATGGGATTTGAGAGGTTTTTTTTCAGGTCCTATAATAACATAAGGGCTACATTTGTTTGAAGGGATTCGGGGCCTTTGCAACACTGCTAGCTGCTCTTCCATCGCCTTACAAAATGTCCAGGTGTTTAGGTTTATTCCATAATCCTAGCCCTCCAGAAAATTGCATAAAATAATATTGAAATGGGAACCACAAGCTATAAAAACATATCCCTAGTTGGTAAGGAAAATGAATAAATAGCTGTTAAATGCAAAAGGAAAAGGCATAAAAGGACAGTGGGGGTGTTTGCTGTTTAATCTGAAGTGTTCTATAAATAAAGCTAGGTTGCTATGTATTGACAAAATTGGTCGCCCCTAATTTAAGTCATGTCATAAGCAGCAGAGAAAGTGTCCCATAGACCCGACTAACGTGGATAGAAATAGAGAGCAATTTGAAAAGTAATGGTACAATGCCAGCCTTGTAACTGCAGACCCCACAAGGTGAACGTCAGTACCAGCAGCTGAATAGCACTTTCCTCTAACAACCATTTATGGTGATTGAAGTCGATTAACTGACACTGTTTACTTTGAAGTTATGATAATTAAAGCTAGAGTGTCATCTGCATTGTAATTAACATGCTTCTCTGCACCTAATTCATTCTGACAGTATAGATTAATGATGCTAAATGACCAACAAGGATTTATCATGAGATGATTCTTCTTTCTACAGGCTGTCAGACAATTACAGGAAGCGATTGTTAAGTTTAGGCTATTGTCCTGGTGTAATCATGCATGTTCATTCTTAGCTTTGTTTTGCAGTAAAACCCATCCAAGAGCTTCATAAAGACTCAGTTATGGTCCCTAGGAGGTTGAGCCACACTCGTAAATGGGGAAGAGGGAGGCACAGGCTGGTGATACTGCTCTGGCTTTTCAGTATCCCAGTGCTTGTAGTCCCTACTGATATCAGGAGGAGCTGGGACTGATCAGGATTTTTTCAAATCAGATGCTTTTGCAAATGTAATATTGGTGGGAGGTTGGGCAATGGTGTCAGCCACGCAGTGAGGTGCCTGCCTATCTGGGGCTGGGCAGCCTTGTTTGGTACTAGTGCTCTTCCTCTGTGGCTGTGCTGGCGGGTCCTCATTTGGTGCCTTGGAGAAGGACCTTTTATTCTGTAGCATACTACAGGGCCATGGTAACTCAGCAGTCCTGTCTGCCAAGAACTGCTGTGCGTCTAAGCAATAGCCTCAAGAGTGGTCAGTATTTTGAATGACCAATACACACTATATAAAGGAGATGCTCCCTCAAAATGAAGGTACTGAGTTGCCTGCAAGCTTAGAGCCTCAGGGTGTTTCATTATTCCTGCTTGCAAAATCTTGACTTTCAGGCCAAACTGGCCATGGTTGAGGGGACAACACCATGTCCTGCTAAACAGAAGGTCATAAAAAATTTATATAAATGAAGTGAAATTTTACAAAGCATATAAGGCACTCAATCTCTGGTTATTCCTTGAAAAAAGTAGTTTCAGCATTACCTTTTCTTGTAATAGCTTCCTTGTGTACCCAAGGACTTAACCTGGCTTATTTAAACTACATCACATATTGCTGCAAGAATACCTGATTAACAGGATGGCAAAGTGTGCTGTTCCACGTGTCAGTCTAGAGGAATTAATACACAGGAGCCTAGTATATAAATGTGAAATTATAATAGAGATTTGGTTTTCTTTGTACAGAAGTGTGGCTGTGTGAGAAAACAAGTGCTAATATGATGAGCAGAGCTCCTCTGCCTTCCCTTTCTAAGGCTGGCATTTTTCTCACTCCTTGTCTGTTCCCCTATTTGTACCAATCTTGACCTCCTTCCTAGATGTGGTGAAGCTCCATGTTTGCAGCAGAGGTCTGAGATTTTTTGTTGATGTTTTTGGGGTTTTTTTTTTGTTTGTTTTGTTTGGTTTTGTTTTGGTTTTTTGGTTGGTTGGTTGGGGGGGGTTGTTGCTGTTTTTGTTTTTGTTTTTTTTTTTAGAAAAGAGGTGAAACGGTGATATTGCACAAATGCATAGCAGTGGTATTTTACCAGCAACAGGTATCCTGAGTGAGATAGGGGGATTGACATTAAGTCAAGTAAAAGCAGTTCTCCAGATACCTCTTCTCGGAGTACACAGCGAGACCCTGGCTTGCTTTAATTTGTGGTCTAGATGGGACAGAAGTAAATTAGTGATCCTAACCTTAGAGTTGAACTGGCTAATTCCTATGTGTAGGAATTGTATTCTCTATTGTAGAATAAGGACCTCTGGCAGAATGCACAGCAAAGCAGCTTCTCTCTAGTGGCGCATTAATGTGCTGCAGTGACAGGAACAGCTTGTTTTAGGTTCAGATGACTTTGTAGGTTCTGTTGCCCCCTCCACACACTTGCTTTTCCTTTTTGTTCCTGGCAGTGAGGAGAATGGGATGATAGAGTTAAGAGAAGAAAAAACCTGCAACCAACTGAAAACAAAAAAGTATTTGGGATTCTGAAATTTTACTTTAAAATTTTTTTTTTTTAATGACAGGATGGGCATTTTCTTAATAAGAGTAATAAAAGGCTTATGTTTTCTTGAGAAAAAGTTTGCTGGATGGAAACATTTTGACCAGCTCTGTCAGAGACTGAAATATTAAGAGTCACCAGAGGTTTAGCTGATAACTCAAAATAAGTTTTAAGACCCTTAGTCTTAAAAGAGGTAAATGCTCACCTGGGCCTTGCCTACCTTGGCAAAAGCTGTTTTATAGTGGAACAGGTCTGCTGTGCATTGTGCAGTTACCCTGCCAGTGTCCCAGACACAACTAGAGGACTGTGTGCTAACAAATATGCATGGGGCACAGATGGGCACACAGCATAGAGAAGATGCCCAGCTGCCACAAAGCCTGAAGGTGCTCAGACCCCACTTCCTCTGCCCTTTGTTCCTGAGGTGCCCTTCCAGCCTCCTGTCAGTCCCACTAAGCTCTACAGCACCTTTTGCAGTGCTGGTCATGAGCATGTGGTTGACTGAAGCTGTTGTCTACCCCAAATGGACTCAAGTCAGTCTGTGGTGTAGGTGATCTGCTGGTGTCCTGTACTCCCACACCAACCCAAGCACAAAGCTTAACTAAAAGTGTTTTTAGTGTTTATAGGAAAATATTGCTCTGCTTTGCCTGTACAGCCCTGGGGACACTAGCTTGATCCTGGTGGCTGCCGGTTGTGCAACGGTACTCCCTGTGCTACTTATCTCTGCTCTTTAACCAAATAGTTTCTCTTCCACTGGTAACCACACAGGATGGGTAAATAGACCCATGGAATTTTTTTTTTCATTTTCTTTTCCTCTTGGAACAAAATCTGTTGGGAAACGAGTGTATCTGAACTGTCCTTTCCCAACCTCAGAGAGATGGTGACAAGGTGGCTTTGGAGGGGAGGAACGTGTGGATGAAAGAGGAGATCTCTGGGGCACTATGGCTGTGGAAATGCACAGAGTTGGCGGTAGTGTTTGTTGTTGTTGGCTGCAGAGATGCCTGCTCTGCACCTTCAGTCCTGAAGAAACTGGGGTGCATATGGAAAGGTTTATCATCTCTGCAGTTTTTCCTCTGTGAATAAGAAAATAGGGGTTTGGAGCAGAGCTGGATGAATGGTCAGTTTTTGGTTTGCTCTATGACCCCTCCCCCTCAAATATAAAGGATAGATATAGGTCTAATCAAACTAAAATCAGAGGTCTCTTTAGAGAAAATGTAAGGGGTTCAGGAGGAAAATTCTTAAATTTTGCAAAATGTTTTTATTTAGCCCCAAACAGAATGACTTCTGTTGCTTTATAAGCTGTTTATTTTTGTCCCCTTTCATTTTGGAAGAGAAAAAAATCAAACCCAAACCATTTCACTTAGTAAATACCAAAGCAAAACATTTCACAAAATCATAGAATAGTTGAGGTTGGAAGGGACCTCTGGAGATCATCTAGTCCAACCCCTCTGCTCAAAGCATATTTGAATATGCTATACGTTTCTGGTTTGAATTTTTGTCTGTGTTCACAATAATTTCCTAAATATGGCTTGAATTTCCAAACAGATCTGGTTCCCCACAAATTGTATTTTGGGGGTTAACTTTATACTTACTGATTTTCTGTTTTCTTAGGCTTTTATTTGGGATATGTATGTCCTCTTTGCCAGGCTGGCAATGTACACTGTCTTCAGACCCTATATGCAAAGTGTTTCTCAGATGTCATGGATTTTACATAGCTCCTCTTTTCTTATTCTTATAGCTTTATATGGCCACAAGTGTCTTACTTTATATTTGCTTATTACAGCATGCTTCTTACTTGTGACTTAAAAATACATGGACATTCCTGGAAACAAAACATCAGTACTTGCTATGAAAAGTAGTAATATACTGTCTGGTTGGCTTGCTACCTATGTCCATACATCTCAAAATGCTGATTCATGTCTGCCAGTGATTTACTAAGGGGACAAAGAAGTATCTGCCATTTACTCACTAACTTTTTTTGGACAGATATAAAAAAAATTTAAAAAGAGAGACTTATAGCACATAAAGAACAGCTGATGACCCAGAAACATGAATGACTAGGATGCCTCTGATGTGCCCAAAACTTTACTCAAAGCCTATAAAAATGTTTCATTGGGAAAGTTGTTTGTTGGTGCCCACAATAGTGTCACTCATGTGCCTTCTGGGGTTTGACACCTGAATTCCTGCTAGCTGGGGGTAACTGTGCTGTCTGAGATGCCATTTTGGCAGAGATTTTTAATGGTAGTTGGTTTGATTTGGGCACTGGCTGGAGCAATAAAATTGATTTTGTCACATTGGTAGTCATGAGGTACTGTGGGCAGGACTGAGGAACCGTCTCCTACGTCTGTACGCTAAGTGCACTAATGTAAAGCTCATGTAAAGGAAACCTCTATGTTTGCTTCTAGTACAGCATGAAACTCATCCACATTTTGTGAAATGGAAAGACAATAATGGCTCTGTCAGAAAATGTAACCTAGCCTTTGTATTTTTTTTTTTCTGTCAAGGATTTTTGTTTCCATTTCTGCCTATTCTTATTGCAAATCATAGAAACAGGCTAAAAATCAGGGGTTTCTTTGAAAAACTATTCCCCCATGCTTTCAGCTGGAGCAATTTTCCAACATTGACATGAGCTCATAAAATGTTAGTCTGACTCTAAATAAAGATTTTTCCAGAGTTGGCTGAAGGTTTTGGCTTAGTTCTAGAATAAACTGTTTCGGAAACCTTTCTGGAGTGGATTCTAGATAACCTGGCACCATTTAAAGGATTAAAAAATCATCCGTAATTTGTCCTTTCAAAATAATCCAGGCTTTTAAATTTCTCACCCCAGGAAATATCTTTCTTTTCATCAAACATCAGTTGATTCCAATTGCTTCATTCTATTTTGGTCACCTATTCTCTTTTTTCCTTCCCATGCATGACTAAATATCTCCTTTAAATCAACTTGAAGCAATTTGTTTTTCCATTCATCCATTCAGTTATGCTGGTTTCTTTCACCATTGGAATGCTACATGAATGTCATACATTGAAGGAGCAATATCATCTGTGTATTCCTGAGTACAGGAACACTGGCACCAGTTCTGCAGCTTAATACATAAAAAACCATGAAGACAGTTGCCAATTTCTGCATGTTTTAACTGGTTTATTTCCTGCAGCTCTGAGCAGAAATGCTGAGGCCATGACAGCCCCACAAAACAGTGTGATGCCCAGGTCCCTGGTCTTGTGGTGACAAAGCCACCCCCTGAACCAGTGAGACTAATTCTGTTTCAGTGCAGCACTAAGCTCAAGCAAACTGGTGTTTTTGAGGGTAAGGCACAGCAAGCCTAGGAGCCAGGCCATGCTGCTCCATCTTTGCTGCTTGTGAGTTATTCTTGAGCCGTCTCTGTGCAGCACTTGGCTGCTGGTTTGGATGTGCTGGCTTGCTCAAAATGATGGCATAGGGTCTGTGCTGTGCACTCTTGCCTGGTGTGGATGTGGCATAAGAAATAGGTTACATTACTTTATGTGTAGGCAGCTGAATCCATTGTTAAAAGTCCAGTGAGGTGCAGGTGCCAGCCCTTCTTGCAAGATGTGTCCATGCAAGTCTCTCATCATTGACCAAAGAAGTGTTGGTGCTTCTCGGTCCTGTTATTTCTGTAGCGTATAAATGCAATTTTGCATTTGCCTTGATTTACAGCTGATGAGCCCGCATGCTGCTCTTCAGTAACTTTTTGTTGTCCTCATATTAGAATGAAATTTCTCCAACCTTTGATCTCTTGTATAATATATAAACACCCACCAGATTGCTGATTAATGTGTATGCAACACATGTATTTTCCTTTGAGTTGACAAGCACAGAAGCTGAAATTATCTAGAAAAAATAAATATCAAGACCAAGGGTTTGTTTTGTTTTGGGCTTCCTTTTTTTTTTGGTGAAGAAAATAATATGCTGGAGACAAGTCTGATAAAGTGAATCACCCAAGTTTTTGTAGTAATTGCATCTTGGGTCTAGCTGATGCAGTCGTGTCTAATGTAAACTATGCTGCGAGGGAAGGAGCTGGGCTCAGGCCTGCCGGAAGGCCCTAAGCACTAAACCTTTCTGTCCAGAGCGGGATATGTAAAGCTACATTTCCCCGGGACTGCTGCCTAATGACTAATCTTGGACACTTTCAGGCATTCCAGCATGTCTGGTTAGTGGTTACTCTAGCCATCCTATCATGTTTTTGGGAACCAAATGTTTTGCATGCTAAAGCAAGGTGCATATTATACAAAGAATGCCTATAATGGGTTTAGGTAGAGTTAGTAGCCAGCACACAGTGGCTTTACATCAAAGATAACTTCATGAAGAGGGAGCACTGTGTATATATATATTCAAAAGTCAGAGACAGGGGAATCAGACTTCTCTCTACATAGTTTACTTAGGAGTCATGGGCAGGGGGGTGATAGGAAGGAGGGATTTTTAAACATTGAGTGAATTAATTACTTCATTAACTTCTGTTTTCATTTCCATGCAAGTGACAACTACTTGTTATGCCCAGAGGTGAGCTAACGAGACAGTGCTCTGCAGTAAGCCACTGCTCAGACAAACATCACACTATTTACAGTAAAGAAGAGCTCATGTTTTCTATGAAGAGATCCCAAGCTTGTAGACTATTCTGTTCCATAAACTTGCTTGTTCAAATTTACTAATGGATTGCTTAAAGCCGGACTAACTGTAATGATTCCTTCGTCGCATGGTTCACAGAGCTGTCTCAGGGCATACTCCAGTGGGCATTCAAACATCATTTCATAGGATTTTCCTTTTTGTTTAGGGTACAAGATATAATTCAAAAATCAGTAATATGTTCAGACACTGATCTCCTACTGTATGCAGCTTGAATTCTTTCCTGTAGCCAGTGCATCTGCCAGAGGCTACTCCTGCTTCATGTGAATGCTCTTGGGGTTTCACTGTACTTTTTACTTCAATTATAAATTATTGTGGTTTCCAAAGGTTAGTCATAAGAAGAGATGTCCTGTCCAGATAGCATGGTTCCCTTCTAATTGTCTTTCTGGATCTAGCTTTGTTCTTATGTTATAGGATAAACGGGGCAAAGGTGGCACTGTGCAGACTGTGTTGATGAGAGTCGAGTCATGCTACAAAATTTTCGTTTTGATCCTTCTTCTAAACTCTCCCAACTCCTTTCTCCCCTTATATGGAAGCCCTTTGCCTTGTGTCTCCTATTTGGCATCAGTGCTTGAAGGGCTGGATCAGGTCACAGTACATGCTTGTCTGACAGAGACAGCGTGGATATCCGAGAGGATGAGCTGACCTGCACTGCAGCTGGTTATGGGACGAGGGAGCCATGAGCTGGTGTAATTGGGTTCCTCGCCCCAGCTAATACACTGTGTTGTCTTGTCTTTGTAGGTAACACTGAATCCTCTTATAAACATGTTAAATTTTGTGGTTATGGGAATCTATTGTCTTTGTTGAGAATTACAGTCAGTAACCTGTTGTACTAGTGCAAGGAGCTATTGTCATGTTCTAACATGTTCCCCTAAAATACCAGGTGTTTACACAGAGGATGCTTAAAAGCTTTTTGTCAGGGTCCATCCACCCTGGCTAGTCAAGCCCAATTTTAAACTTGTACAACTTAATATTCAGGAAACACACTTAAGAAGAGGACTAAATAGCTGATTTAAGTGGGAAAAATTAAGGGAGATTGATAGCTGTGGATGTCACCCACCAGTTCCCTGAATGGCTGGCCAGGATGTGGAAGGGTTGGGGATTGTGCCCATGAACACCATGTCCAGGGCAGTGTAGTGAGCCATCCTAGGATGTTGGAGAGCTGTGCTTGGCCATGCTGGTTCTGCCCTACACCAGGAAGGGGAGGGAGTGCTCCAGCTGCATCTGTCCTGTCTGTCTGTCCACAGGACGCCCATGAAGCACAGCACAGAATAAATTCCCTCAGCCCTGGTAATTTTCTCCAACGCTGTTCAGCAGGCGGCAGGCCTGTGTTCTGTGGCTTACAGAGGGCATTCATGAGCGTCCCAAGATACCTGAGTTTTAATGACTATATCCCAAAGACATGCCTCTGGTGTTTTCCTGTGCCTATAAACAATATTTGAAAGACATTGCATAGAGGACCAAAATAATCTCAAATGGCTTCAGTGAAGCTGCTTCTGATCCTAGAGGTCCTTGTCTGGGTACCAGCAGCTAAGCACTCCAGGCCATTCGGCTGCAGAGAGCCATAAGCAGGCTGGGAGAGAGCACAGCAGCACACCTCTGTGCCTGATGCTCATCTTGCCAGAATTCTGGCTCTTGAACAGGAATCCAGCTGTTATGCAGAAATGCCAATTGTTTGCTGTTCCAAGAAGAATTAGGAAATCTTTTAAACCATCAGAATTAAGAAAATAGATGGAGATGAGACCCATTTCCTTCTACAGATGAGGAGAGGTTCTCTGCATATTGCTGAGCTTCCTCAGAAGTGTCGTTATTTCCCATATATAAGTCAAACTGAGTAAACCCGCTGCATACATCTCCCCTGTGTACCAGTGTCTCCCATTCTTAAGAAAGCTGGGAGACATTTCTTTTATAGGGGCACACCTTAAATCCCACTTCTCTTCATGGACTATTAGCGACTGCACGATATATTTACCTTCAGAGAAGTGCAATCTCAAATAAGTATCAGAAATTTGTTGTGTTTAAAGCCTTGTAGACGATCGTTAGACAGTTCAATCCTGTGGGTGACACAAAGCAGTTTTTCACTGGTGCTAACCAAGATGTGCTAACTCTAGGAGAGGCAGAGCTTTACTGCAGAATTGTACCTTGTAAGGGGGTCAGATTACAGATTACTCCCAGGCAATGACAAATACTTCCTAGGTGATTTAAGGCAAGTCACTCCATTTATGTTTTCCCATCTGTAAGGAATTAGAATCATAAATTAAGAAATATTTGCGATGTGTTCCACTATGTCTGTGATAGGGCTATATGAAGGTTGGACTTGATGATCCTAGAGGTCCTTTCCAACCCTAATAATTCTATGATTCTATGACTTCAGATAAATGAAAGTTTATTTGCTGCTCAAGGGGTAGAAGAAAGCACTATAGCAACTGTTCTAGAAGAAATCTAAGGTTTCTGTAACCTCTTCAGAAATTCTTTTTTCACTGAAGCAGTTAACAAAGCTTGGCTGTAGCGTATTCTAATGTGCATAATTTAGTTGAACACTTTAAATTCTTTTAGTTATATGGCTCCCATCTGTCTGTTGGGGTTTTTTTGGTGTTTTTTTTTTTTTTTTGGTTTGCCTTTTTTTTTTTTTTTCCCCACTGCTGAGCTCCATAATTGTTCCTTTTAGCCACAGTCACCTAAGGTCAGGCTGTACCTTGCTAAGAAGCCGTACTGCAAGCATGGCTAGCTGAATCACATGTCTCCAGCCCATTCCTGTTATTAATCCTCCCAAGTTCTGGGCCTAGCACTTGGCAGAGCAAGAAAAGTAAACTTTTTATCAGAAGTTCACATTCTCTCAAATAGAAGATGAGATGACTAATTCCTGACTTTTTAAAAGGGTGTAATATGGAAGCTACCTCAGATTATTTCAATAATTCATGGGGTACAGACAACTGTATTTAAAGATCAGTGTTTGTGTAATGTGAATGTAGTCTGGTAAAATCCTGTTTCTGTTCCCAAAATGTCTTTCAGAGAGCTTTCATTAGTAAATATGCTGTCATTGTAACAAATATGATGCTGGCTTTAAACTGATGAGAAAATGGCCAAAGTACGTGCAGTTTATACTCTGACAGGAAGCTGGTCTGGATATTTAGGTTTTGTCTGAAATCTACAGCACTACAAAGAATTTTTATTCCTGCTTTAGTTTCTGTCAAGCAAGGTCCCTGGTTAATTTACTTTCTCTTCCCCTTAAAATGTTCACAGTCTTCATCTTTGCTTCAGTTCTTTAAGTTCATTGCATGGGAGCAGGCACAGCAATTCAGAAAATCCAGCTGGAAAGGTTTGTCCCCAGAGCTTCTGGGCACCCGGGGGGAGCCCAGGCACTGCCAGAACAACTCTGTGCGAATACAAGGATCTAACATAAAAGGCTATGCTGGTATAAAAGTAGGATCAATCTGCCCTAATTAGAGCAGCTCAAATAGCAGCATCAGATAGAAAAAGATAATTGTTATTCCTAACGTGTTAATATAGTAACCTATTGATAACTTCAAGATAATAAAAAATGTTGTCATGAGACAATATGGTGAGAAAATTTTAAAGAAACCCACAACAAACAAGATAATCAAGTAGAAATCCTAAGAAGTGAGAGAAAAAGAGCAGCCCTTCTTGTTGTTTATATATTCTTCATACAGGGAAATATTTAGGTACACGTGGGAAAGTGCGTACAAAATGTTTTTGGTAACTAGCCTAATACTTCTGAGACACAAAGCAGAGAGTTACTTGACATGCTTTGGGATGGCTTGGTGTGTTCAGGCATCCCCACAAGTTGCTGTGAGCACATGCAATCTGTTCTGCTTGGTACTGGAGTGGTATAGCTGTGCAGCCCAATTGCATCCTGCTGTAATCAATGGTTGAATATGAATTAGTGGAATCCACAAAAAAGTCTAATATAAAGCAGAAATTATTAGTATTTCACGGAGAAGAAGTGGAATTCAAAGAATGCTTCTGCTGTGGGCTGGAGATTGTAATGATGTCTACATATCCAAAGAGCAACATCTAAAGGCAACCTGGTTGCTTAAAAATAGCTAAACTACATTATCATCTGCAACAACATGGAAGTATAATTTTCAAGAGCATCCTAAGCAGTTATGGGACACTTAGCACATCCATCTCCCTTCCTCTAATGGGCAAATTTTTTAGAACTAGCAGGAAGCTTTTAAAAATGTGGCTAATGCTGTGTTAAGATGAGTGTTGCAGCATTATGCTAATGTACAAGAAACTGAAACTAAAGGCAGTGAGCAAAAGTGAAGGGGGGGGGGTCATCTAATGGTATTTTCTGTACTAATGAAAATGCATCATTACAATAACCAGCCAAATAAAGAAAAGCAAATCTGCTTTAAAATTATCTCCGTTTGCCTAAGTACCATGTGACCATGAAGGCGACCTTTAAGAGGGATTCTGGGTACTAACCTCACCTGCATTGGAGATATGAAATCAGCTGGTATGAAAAAGTCTGGATTTTCTTGGAAAAAAATCTTGTGGTGAAAAAAATATCTCCTCCTGTTTGACCAGCACTAAAAGCCTGTAACCAAAACTTAAATCAACAAGCTATTAAGGGCTCTAGTGAGTTGAAGCCATGGTGCCACTATCAGGAGGAGCCGTAGCTACACACCCTCCCTAGGGTACCCCAGCAGCCTTGGCCCTGCTTCAGGGCACAACCAGTCACTTCACAGGGTCTTTTGTATCCCAGAGAGTCACCTTTTGGTGATACTTCATTTCTCTCTTCCACACTTCAGGGAACAGCCAGCACAGCTAGCCAGCAAGGGAATAGACAGTGTATTTTACAAAGCACATGCAATTAAAGGATCTGCTCCCTCTTATCTAAATCTGTGTGTCAGTGATTTCTGAGTGTCTAATGTTGCAGGTAATTTGTACAGTGATGGATATCTCTACCATTATGGGTTAATGCCTTTTTTCCATTTGTAAATGTGCAACAACCTGGTGCTGCCAGTTGGGAAAAAGTTTGCATTTCTTTGGTTTGTTTTGTAAAAATAACATCTGCATGAAAGAAATGGATGTGTTATACTTACCATTTTCACCTACAGCCTCTCTCCAAGCACAGCACTTCCAAACAGCCCTTGTATACTATCTTTTTCCCTTTATCTTTCCTATTTAGCTTATAATATTAATAAAAACTTGAATGGAAAGGCTATGAGGAATGGAATTTGCTATATTCCTTTTTTCTTCTTTAATCTGTTTTTCTTTTTGATCATCTGTTACATAACCAGTGAAATACCTTGCAGCTGGATGCATAGTTTCAGCTGTGAGATGACTCCAGCTTCTTTTGGTAAATGAGCAAGCGGTTTAAAAATTAAAAGTGAAATACTATTTGGGAATGGAGCCTGGTCCGGCATCCTCTCATTGTTGCTGATCCAAGGTAGGAGGAAAATCAGGCCTGGGCTCCTGCCCAGATGTTAAATTATTTGCGGATGTAAGCGACCTCTCTCCATCTCCATGGGATTTTTGGTAGAGAGCTGAATGGTGCCTTGCTTAGTCAGTGGCAGGTACAAGTTCAGGCTAATCTGATGCTGGTTTCTGGGGAAACCTGCAAGAAAAGGTAAACCTTTCTCAACATGCCTCTGCCAGAGCTTCCTATAAATCGCCCCAGAATGGGAGAGAACAATCTGGGGCAGAGGCCCCAGCAAGCTTTGTCCACCTGTGCATGATGTCTGGGCTAGTCAGGGCACCCGGTTGAAAGTGTGAAAATAAGATGGCAACTCTGGGTGCAGTAAGTGGGGAAGGACTCAGGGTGCTAACCATAAACAAGTTGCTGAGTATCACACAGCTGCAATTGCTGCCCGCTTCCAAGCAGCACAAGTCTGTGTGTACTCTCAACCTGCTGAGAGTAAGCTGAATTTAGACCGTTCTCTCTTGTAATATTTTTCTTGAATACCTGTGTTTCTCCTCAGTGGAAAACTGATTTCATTGGGATTTGCTGTTCCTGCTGAAAAAAACATGGCTGTATTTGGAGGAAGCTTTTGTAGTGAGGTTATTTCAAGTATTTTAGTGAGCACCTTGTGCAGTAGATATATAAGATATGTTTTTTCCGGCTCACTTTTTACTCCTCTCTCTCAAAAGGTCACATGGTTTTTCCCATGTGAATCTGTGAAATGGACAGTTACTAACTTAGTTTTCTTTTAAAAGGATAATTGCTTAGGTCAGATTTTGAAGTCCTGAGGACTCAAAGCTTTTGCTGAAAAAGTGGTGGTTCCTTTTTGGTGCCCGAGACTGTCAAAAGAAAGATGTGATTTTAAGGTGTTTGTACTGGCTGAGCCAGAGGGAAGCAGTCTGCATGGGGGTCTGAAGAGATGTCATGTGCATGGGATGATCCTCACCTTCTCAAATGACTCTGATGCTTGCCTAATGAACTCCTGAGAGTGCAAGGAGATGAATGAATCTTTAATTATTTTGTCCAGTTTGGTATGCTTGTTGTGGCAGTGAATTTAAGAGTGATTGTTCTAACTTGGTTATTTTAATTCTTTGAAAAGCTAAAGTGTGCACTGTTTTCCTCTGAAACACCCCAAAACCAGAAGTGTAAACCAGATTAAGGCTGTGGAAAAAGGTGTGTTTAGCACTTGGAGCATGGGAGAGATAAGGGAAGGAGTGGCATTGCTTTGGTTGTCTGTGGCCACTGAAGTGTGAGGTCTCGTGTCATTCTGCAAAGGGATAGGAAGTAGAGAACTGTGGCACCACGTCTTAATTCAAGTGAGAGGAGATTAAAAAGCCTCTGGACTGAGAATGAAGAACCCACCAATATGGGCACAGTAAGTGCCGACTCAGGTGGTGTTGCCAAGGCAGATGTAAGCCATGAGATCAGCCTTCCCCAGTTCATCAGATCACCCTCTGTCTGCTTGGAAGTCTCTCAATTTAAAGGACATATTTTAAAAATATTTTTCAGCTCTGTTCCCAAACCATTTTGATGATTTCTTTCTTTTTCTTTCTTTTTTTTCTTTCTTTTTTTTTTCTTTTTTTTTTTTTTTAATAGAGCTTGCTATTGGGCCTGTGTTACAGAGCCTGTCAACCCCTGCAGCACCCAGCTGTGCTGGCAGTAACCATAATTCACAGAAACTGCCAAGTGCTGTGATGTTTAATGTGACAGATTCTTCCGTGATAGCTGTGCTACAGCCAGCTCTGGTGTGCATGTTGGGAAGGTTGGTGCCCATGTGGGTAAGATTTATGTTTGTTAGGGCTGTGGTAAGCAAGCCTGTAAGGACTGCCTTCCCCTTTTCAAAAACTCAAGATTTATCTCCCTGACACATCCTGAGTCTGTCTCTCTCTCTCTTTTTTAATAGCTATCCCCAGAAAACTTACATAGTCTGGTTTCTCCACCTGCCCTCAGCGTGGTTTCTCCTTATCTCTCCCCTAAATTATCATCTCCTCTTGCAGTTCTTGTGGTGTTGCTCTTCCCGCTGCTCAGCTGCGTGTGCAGACAGCTGTAAAATGGAGTTTACAAGACTCATGATCTATGAGCACTGTGCCATGGCACCGCAGAGGTCAGATTCTTGTACATTCCTCCTTACAGCTGTCTGCACGCAGAGCTGCATTCAGGCAAGTGGCAGGGAATGCAGCTTCCCTGGTGGGAGCTTGCAGAAACAAGAATACACTTGGAAAAATCGTGTGAATTGAGAGCGAAACATTACTCACAGAGCCTGATTGCAGTGAAAGAACTAGACATGAAGTATTCCTGGAAAAAGGGGTACATTTGAAGAGAGTAATAAATTGCACAACCATCTCTGGCTTATCTGTTTGATGGTAAGGTATGCTTCTCTTGGTTACTTAAGGGTTCAGCTTCTTGCATATGTGAGGACGTTGCCTTGCTTTACAGAAAGACCTAACATCAGAGAAGGACTGTAAATAGTTGGATGTGACTGAGTGTATTTAAAAGTATTGGTTTGATCCAAGGAAAGGAAATGTACTTGAGAATACAGTTAACAGCTGTTAAGTATTCAGATGAGGTCCAGTTCCCTGTCTTCTATTCAGATATGTTTGTAGGATGAATTTTTCAGATGTTTGAGTGATTCAGGAACATAAATCTTGCAGCCAGTACATAGGATCTTTTTTTTCTATCGTGAATATATAATAAATTACTGCTGGTACAACCACGGATGATGGATCTGCTCCTTAAATAACAAATTCAACGACCATGAAAGCCGCCTGTTTTGCAGGTGTACAGCCTGTCTTAAGAAGTAATTCTAGAGAGTTTTTCAGCTCCTGCTGCTCCCACACTGCAGGGATGAGTTTCTAGCTTTGTATTTTGTTGTTCTCTTTGCCACTCTTACTCTGTCTTTCTCTGGGAAGGGTTAGGGGTACTGGTCCAGAAGGGAAGGCTGCTGGCTACTAGCACTGCTGGTTAACCAGGAGCAAATGAGAAAGCAGCTGCTGGGCAGGAGGCAGTGGGGACCTGGAAGAGGGAAGATGAAGGGAGAGTCAGGGAGAAAGTCTGTGGTTTTGAAAGCCTGTCTTGAGTGAGTTCTCTCATTAGCCTGAACTGATCTTTTAGCTGCTGGGGTAGGCTGACAAAGACTGAGAGCTAGTCCTAGTTTTGATGACCAAAGAAAACTGACCTACTCATGGAGGAGACAGGTTGCTTGTTTCTTTTACTGATTTTTCTTTTGCTTTCTCTTACTGCCTCCAGACAGGCCACAATGTGACACAGGGGTTATGGCATCAGGAACAACTTTCTGAATCTGGAGGGTCCTGAGGCTAGGGTCACTCTTAGACTGGGCCAGAAGCTGGCCTGTGAAAAGGGGGGATCCAGTAACTTGGGGAAGCAGAGGGATAACAGGCAGCAAGGTCAGTAGGGTGTAAGAATCGCGTATGCCACTCCACCTAAGTGGGATCACTTTTCTAGCAGAAGGATCAGTTCTCATCCTTGGTTTAGTAAATCTCAAACTAAAGGGGTTGTGTACTAAATGAATGTAAGTTATCTTAAAAATACTTAGAAAGATAGAAGGGAAAATACTCCAAGAGGGGAAGAACTAATTCTGTATACTCACAGCTGGCTGCATGGCACCATGTATCCAGGTAGATAATCCTGCTTGTGAAGCACAGGGTAATTGTAGGGGAGTGGGTAGGGACAATAGTGCTTTGTTCCTCCCTTCCCCACAGATTTTTGTCTGACTCAAGGCCAGGAGAGGTGGTGGGAGCTGGTGGAGGCTGCTTTGGCAGCAGGAGCTCACAGAGCACTCCCCCTTCCCACTCTGAGGTTGGCACTGCTGGAGGTGCTGGATGTTACAGTGCAGCCTCCTGCATCCCATTGGTGCTGTGTAGGTCTCCCAGACTTAGGGACTGGAAAGACAAGGCTTAGGTGGTGGTCTTCTTTAGGTGATGACTTAGACAGTTGGAAAGAGAAGACTGGGAGGGAGAGGAAAACCTGTGAGACTTTAAGATAGTGGGAAGGACTCTGTAACATGCTCTGACACTAGATCAGTCCAAGGATCTATACCCACAGTGCCTAGAGACATCAGCAATGCTGTGGGTGTCAGTCTCAGCTGCCCCCAGATTCAGAGTCAGTTTCCTTTGAGGCACAGGAGATTCAGGAAGACTGTGCTCTCACCCTTTTTCCCTGCATATGCCTTGGTCCTAAAGTCAGCAGCTAAGCCTGCTGCAAGCCAGCAGCATCAGAAGCCTCATGCCCAGTAATTAAAGTTGGATGGCTGAGAAATCTGGTCACCTTTGCTCTGCATCTGCTCTGCAAACAGGTGTTGCTTTTTGGTGATTTGGGGAGAACCTACCAAAAAACCAACCAACCAACCAACCAACCAAACAAACAAAAAAAAAGCAAAAAAACCCCAAACCACACACACACAAAAAAACCACAAAAAAAACAACCAAACAAAAAAAACCAACCCAAAACAAAACCAACCCCCCCAAAAAACAAACAAACAAACAAAAAACACACACACAAAAAAAACCCAAAAACCAACCAACTTTGAGAAGGCATAATGCTGGAGGATACTTGAGAAGTGTTGGACAGATGGACAATTATGAAACCAGAAAAAATGGGGAGCTTTTGTGAGAGATGATAAGGGGGTTGACTGAGTTTTTGGGAGAGCAGAGGTAAGAATTTCTTTGGAGATGGATGAAGGATTTTGATCTGATGGGGGGAAATGGCAAGAGAAAGCAGATGGCAAATGGGGTACTTAAAAGTAAACAAAAGAATCTGAGGAAAAGGTAAGAAGAAGCAGGAGACACTAAGATATTAGAGAGGGAAACAAATCTTTAGGATAGTATTGGGGTTTGTAGAGAGACTTCCACATTGTGAGGCAGCAAAGAGAGCAAACAAAGTGGAAAGGAGATACAGTGGAGAAGGGGTGGTACATTTTTCTTCTAGGAACAGTGTGTCCATCCTTGCTGAGCACAGAGCAGCAGTGAGTGTGATGTGTAAACTACAGCTGCAAAAGCCATTTTCTCACCAGTTATGACCATGAAGCTTGTACATACATGAAGTAACTAAGCTTCAGACTTGAATGTCTTTGGTACTAGGGTTGAAAAAGTTGCTGACTTAGACTATATTGAAGGCCCTGATTTCCAAGTGGTACAGACAATTGTCTGTGTTCTGCAATTGCAGTTATGCAACAACAGCAAGGCAGACAGCCTGCCAGGCCTTTGGAGGGGCGCTTTGGGGTGTTTCAGGACATCAAGAAAGTGATGCAGAAAACAAACCCTTTGTACTTCTGCACATTCCAGGAGCTGGGGATGAAATATCTTGGGACAAATTTTATACTTGTCTGGTGTCGCCTGAAAATGCCCAGTTCCAGGATACCTGTCACTTATACACAAACAAGCAGAGGTACTCTGGTCTGCTTGTAGGGTGTAATGCTTATACTAACCTGTGGCTAAGGCAGAATATGGTCCCTGATTTCTCTTCTAGAATGTCTTGGGGATGGAAGGACAAGCTCTGTCACAGCTTGCATATGTCAGTAGTTAGCAGCGTAGAGTCCATTCAGCTGTTTGTGAGCTGGCACATTTTCTACTGTTCCACCTCTTCCTCCTCCCCCTGCCCCACTGCCTCCTTTGCTGGCCTAGAGACCAGCAGAATTGCCCAACTTTTCAGAAGGCCAAAAGACACAGTTGGAACATAGAGCTGACTTAGGGGGAGAAGCAATTAAAACCACATAATCTCCTATCAAGACTGCTGCCTTGTGTTGGAAGGACTGCAGGCACACTTGCTCTGAACAAACTGAACAAACATTTTTTCAAAGCATGCTAATAGTTGTTGTTCATGCAGGTGTTAGTTCATCATTTCTTCTGCATAATTCTGCCTGTCCATGTCTTGGGCACTGAAATATTATCAGAATTTTATTTTGGCCCCACCATTTTTTTCTGGGCCTTCATATGCATTTTTGTGCAACTGGACAGGAGTGAATTGTCCCAGTGCTCCTCCATGAGCTCTTATAATGTGCAACTGGAAATGGTCAAGGGCTGTGTGAAATGGATGCCTACTGCTGATACAAAGGGGAAGCACTTTTGCTTATGGAAATCTGGGGGGAGAGAACAGACATGGGGAGCTGTGGGGGAGATCTGGGAGGCAGTGTGTTGTTCAGTCTTTTGTCAAAAAAATGCAGAATCCAATGTAATTTGTCTGTGACGTGGATGAGGAAGTGGCTGAATACTGTAATTTTCAATCCTTTTAAAATTTTGAGCCTATGTATTTATTCTCTAAATACTTTGATCTTCCACGGCACCCACTTGTCTGCAAACCAAGCTGATAACAATCATTCCAAGCTCTTTCCTAGTCTTCTTTCTTATTCTGCAGTCCTGAATGAAATTCAGCCTAATTCTCCATAAATAACCTTTCTCATTCCCCAGCTGTCTTCTAGAGCTAGTTCTTTTCTGACCTCTCACTTACTGGCTCTGTACTGACCTTGCACTTCCCCCACAGTCCTAATCAGCCAGTGTCTACACTCCTATTCTTCCTCTGCTCTTTTGCACTATTTCTTTTTTTTTTTTTTAATAACAGGGCCCACCATTTCCTGAGCTGCACTTCTGCAAATAAGCTTGAACGAGCCCCTTTATCCACAGAGTTCATATGGTGTAGTAACAAATTGCTATCATTGGCAATTATTTTGATGTTTTCACCCCTTCTCTCTGATTCTAGGCTGTGGGTAAATCTATACTTTCAACTGTATGTTTCTATTTGCAATAGAAAACACAACAGATGTTTCCAAATTGAAGAGAAACAAGCCAATGCTTGTGCCAGTATATTGTTTAAACAGAATTTTTAATCTTGGATTTTCATCACTGTAGCAACAACTCTAGTGACTTCTCAATGGGCTTTTATTAAACTACTAAGTGATTATTTGGGCATTTTATGCTTGCCTCATCCTCCCATTCAAGGCAGTGTGAATTCTTATCTGAAAAACTTGCAAATGGAAGCTTTTGTTTGTTTGTTTGAAGTTAGGCTGTAGATTGAAATAATCAGAAATAATCTGCCTAGGGTTAATGTGGAAAAACTTTTGAAAAAGGGCAAAGAGGTCATGCATGTCATATCTGCACGTACACTTTGTTGTTTTGTCATGCTATTATTACATAATGTTGAACAAAGCATTTCTTCCTGCCCAGTATTTGTCTGTCATTTGGATAAACTGAAGTATTGGTTGAATGAGAATTTGTCTCCCTCCAAAATGTGAGGCAGAGTTGGTTTTAATATTGATATTTTTTAAATGACACTATGAAATGTACCTTTCATCTTTGCGTAGCTGCAAATCAAACCCATTTATTTTACAAAGTAGAAAGCTTAACTCTAGGTGTCAGCACTGCAAACTGAATGTGGAGCTCTGAAAATGAAGTTTTGCTGTCTCTGATTCCTCCAGTGCCACCAGAAAGAAAATGCTGTCAGCAGTTTTACTGACATTAAGGCTGAAATAGAGGAAAGCCCACACTAGTGGTTAATGGAACAAATAGGAAATGCAGCATTCTCTTCTTTACACAGCCTCTTTCCAGCTGCACTTAAGTGCATTCTTGTTACCGGGATCTAGTAAATAATGTTTAACATAAAGGAAAGAATAAGGACAAGATCCCTCTCCAAACAGTGCCCGCTGTTCAAAGCAGGTATGTTAAGCCTTTCCCTTCATTTAGTGTTAAGTGCTTATCTTAAGTGGACATCCAGTGTCATGGAAAAGCACAAAAAGGCAGTGTCTTTTTCTGGTTCTAACAGGCTGTATAGATCAGCTAAGGTAATGTGGTGGGTGAAGCTATTGCTTACACTTGAAACTGCACAAGTAGCAGAGAGATCAGGGGAGGAAAGGCTTGATTTTCCAGACTCTAGTATTGCAAGGAGTAAATAAAAGCATTTTGACAGTGCAAGTACTGTGGATATCCTGAAAAAGCATACTTTTCAAAAGCACTGACTTTTGGATTTGCATCTCCTAACCTTATAAGGTGCTCTCATCTGCATCAAGGGATGCATATATGAATAGTTTCTTTTTGCCATTCTTGCTGTCATAGGCATCACTTACCTGCATATTTTGCTTTTAATTATAACCTGACAGCATTTGTCATGTACTTAAGGTACTGTTCAAAGGCTGACTGTTCTGAATGCACAGAAGTGCTCGTGTTAAATTGGCTCCCTCTAAAACAGTGTGATTCTGACAGGGGAGCACAAAAGTGCTCATGATACAAACTTGAAGTAATTCAAATGGTTTCCTTCTGTGATACGTCATTTCCCCTCCTTAGATGCTGGAGCTTATTGTCAAAAGTCAGGTCTCTGATATTTGGTTTTCTCCATGCTCCTAAATCTAAAGCTTGATCTGACATTCTCTAAACTGCTGTCACCTCTGATCTGTTCATCAACCAGTGAAAACAGGAGGCAGCACCTCAGAAAAGCACCTCTGTGAGTCACTGAGAGTAAAGCTTGGCAGAACTACAACTGACCCAGTGAGGAAAATGAAAGGCACATGTGGAGCACAAACAGGGCCCTTGCAAGCATTGGGTAGCATGTGGTCTGTGGTAGAGTGAGGAGTCATATGTCTGTTGTTGAACCTGAGCTGCACTTGAGCTGGTACTTCTGAAACATGCAGTGTCTGCAGCAGTAACTTGTCTTGCACTGGCCATGGCATTTTAAAGGACTTTAAATACTCCTCTCCTGAAGCATGTACAGACATCTAGTCTTGCAGCACATCTTTATGATATGGAATTATAGTTACTTGCATATGATATATTGATATATGATAGAAGAATTTTTTCCTCGTGTTGAGGTGGAACTTGCTGTGTTCCAGCTTGTGACCGTTACCTCTCATCCTATCACAGGGCACAGCTGAAAAGAGACTGGCTTCTTCTACTTGACACCACCCTTCAGATATTTCTAAACGTTAATAAGTTCCCCTCTCAGCCTTCTCTTCTCCAGGCTAAACAGTCCCAGGCCTCTCAGCCTTTCCTCTAAGAGAGATATTCCAGTCCCTTCAGCATCTTTGTAGCTCTCTGTTGGACTCTCATTTTCCCTGTTCCTCCTGAACTGGGGAGACCCAAACTGGACACGATACTCCAGATGTGGTCTCCCTAGTGCAGAGTAGAGGGGGAGGAGAACCTCCCTCGACCTGCTAGAAAAGAAAGATGATGGAAAACAACAGTGTTCAAGTTCTGGCTGTTTCCCAGTTTTGGGAGAACAGGAACAAGTGTCTTTACAGCAAAGTAAGTTGCTGACTTTCCTAGAGAGGCTTAATGGGGTTACCCTTCATACTGAACATCTGTGGGGCAGCTGAGCTTCTGGTCCCCACAACTGATGCAGTTGCCCATCATTCTTAAACACAATTAGCAGAATAACTCAAATTGGAGGGGACCCCTAAGGACCATCGAGTCCAACTCCCGGTTCCTCTCAGGACTACCTACCACTGAACCACGTGATCAGGTGTTTCTTGAGCTCTGACGGGCTTGGCGCAGTGACCGCTTCCCTGGGAAGTCTGTTCCAGCGACCGACCATCTTTCAGTGAAGAACCTTTTTCCTAATGAACACTACAAGTGGATTTTGTTATTGGGGGTTTGTCTTTCGTCTCTTTGTTTTAAACCAGGAAAAAGAAGCTAACTGAGCCTGCGGTGGTCGTAGCACTGCGCAGAGCTCGTAGCCATGCCCAAGAGCCGCTGCCTCCTCCGGCCGCCGCTTACACGCCTCCCCTCTGCCCCCGCCGCGCTTCGGGGGGCTAGAGAAGGGCCGAGGGGAGGCGGAGGCGCCCCAGAGCCATCCCCGGCTCCCTCGCGCAGGTAGCCCCGCGGCGGACAGGCGGTCGCGACGCGGCCGTTTAAAGTTCGCTCTCCCGGGCGGGGCGGCGCCGCGCCATTGGCCCTCGGCGGCTGATTTGCATTGACGCCAGCGCGGGCCGGAGGTCAGCGCCGGCGGGGGCTTTTATTGGCTCAGCCGCTGTCAAGCGCTGGGGCAGCGCTGGCGGGGGAAGGGCGGGCTGGGTGGGGCGGGGCGGCGCGGCCGTGGGGCGGGCGGGGCAGCGGCGGGGCTGCCGCCGCCGCTGCTGCTGCTGAGGAACATCAATAATAACAAGGTGAGCGTGGAGTGAGGGAAGGCGGCTGCGAGGAGAGAGAGGCACTTCCCCGCTGCAAGGGACGCGGACAGCACAGCACAGCCCTGGGAACTGGAGCTCTCGCCGCTGCAATCCTTCTTTCCGCCGGGATGGGACTCTAGGATCGTTCTACTTCTCGCTCTTTTTAATTTTTCCTTCTTTTTTTTTTTTCTTTTTTTTTTTAAGTTTTAATTTTAAATTTTTAATTTTTGATTTTTTTTTTTCCCCCTCGCCGTTTCGCATCATTTCTCTGACCAGAAAAAATATCCTTCCCAACATGGAGGCCCTTTGATGCCTCCGCCAGCGGAGCCAGCTCCTCCCGCGGCTCTGGGAAGCTCTTCGGGCTGTGCCCTGATTTTCAGAGGGCCGGGGCTCGGCCCGGGCGCTGAGCGGAGCTCCACGCGGCCCGTCCCGCGGCGCTGAGCCGGGAGCCCGCGCCCCGCCGGGCGGGATGCCGCTGCGGCGGCCAGGAAGCTCCGCTGCCGCCTGACGGGTTCTCTTCTTGCCGACCGACCGACCGGCCGCGGGAACCTGAATGTCACCCCCGCGGCGGCCGCCCGCGACGGAGGCGGCGCGGGACATGCCCAGCGCGGCGTGAGCGCGCAGCCGGCTCCCTGAGGCGGCGGGGCAATTCTCGATTATTATTATTGTTTCATTTTAAAATTTATTTATTTCGGCCCCCAGCTCAGCCCCAAAGCGCACCCACGGCGCGGCGCAGCGCCGAGCGGGACCGAGAGGAAAAAGCGCTGCTCGGCGGGGAGCGCGGAAGGCGAGGTGGGGAGCGGCCCCCCCGGCCCGTACCCGGGTTAATCGGTAACGCTGTACAAACCCAGGTGGAAAATGCGCCGTGCTCCGGACTAGGAGGGAGGAGATGGTGCAGTGCCCCCGGCCGCTCTGAGTGCCGAGCCGAGAAGACGCCGGGGTGTGTGTGCGTGTGGTTTGGGGCTCGGGAGATTATTTTTTGTTTGTTTTGGTTTTTGGTTTTGCCTTCCCCCCCCCCCCCTTTTTTTTTCTTTTTCTTTTTTTTTTTTCTTTTTTCTTGCTTTTCCCCGGAAGGAAAGAAAACCCTGCCAAGATTCTCAGATGGCTTAGAAAAATTAATAATAATCTGTGAAAATATGAAGTCGACCGGTTCTTGATTTCCCCAATTCCCTCCCCTCCAGCTCCCCAGCCCACTGCTGAGATTGAGATAAAAGGACCCGTTTCTGGAGGACGAGGAGAACAGACACGTTTCTGGTGGTATAGAAAGGACTGATGGCAATGCTTCAGAGTATAGCCGAGACGCAGGGAAGAGATTCAACCTGTTAACAAAAAAAAATAAGCAGAGGGAAAATACCAGCTGGAAGGAAAGAGATATTTATATATATATATACATATATATATATATATATTAGAAGTATTCCCCAGGTGGCCACAAAGCATGGGCTGTGCTCCAAGCATCCACATCTCTGACAGCAGAGTGGTCTATCACAGTAGCAAAGAGTCTGAGGAGTGCAATTCCCCTCACCAGACCAACACAACCATGTCTCAACAGCAGCAAGGCAACCCTGTCCCAGGATTATTCATTAAATCCTCCAACACATCCACTTATAAGGTGAGGACTAATTCCTCTAAGAAAGACAAGAGGGAGAACAGCCAGAGCATGGAGGCAGAGACCCAGACCAGCAGATCCAGTGTTAAGGTAAAAAAGGTGCTAAACATAAGCACTGTTTCTCTCAGAACAGGAGCTGGCTGTAGCGGTTTAATCCAAGGAGCGTCCCTGCTGAAGCGATACGTTGTGGGGGTGCTTTTCCTGGCTTGAGCTATTACTTTCGTTTATAAACTAAACAGTCTCGTGAAACGACTGTATAGATGTACCCAAGCCTTTTTCTTCATTCCATAAAACGAGTTTTCCTAATGCCGGGAAGGAGAGCGGTGTAATTGTCCTCCTCAATCGTTAAGAGCCAGGAGCACGGGTTTGGCTCTGAACGCGGAGGGCCCGTCCGTCTGTCCGTCCATGGTGGGACTCTGCTATGCATGGGAGCTGCACCGCCACTAACTCCTGCGTTGTACATGTTTGTTTGTGCCGGGTCGGCTGTTTGTGCTTGTCTTGTTTGGAGCAGAGGCAAATCGCAGCCTGGAGCGATCTGCTTGCTGGGCTGATCCATTTGCATACCTCTGCCATTCAGAAAGTTGAAAGGAGGGCGACAGCGGGTTTTGCTCTGGGTACTGATTTACATTAACAACTTGTTGACCTTGTCTGTTGCTGCAAATCGGGTAATTTTTTGGAGGTATTTTTGCATATGTGTTAGCACGCATACTTTTCTATAGAGATACAACACAAGGCTGTATGAAGTCGACAGACGCATGCTGAAAAAAATTATAACTTGTGATTTATTTTTTTTTTAAGTGGTCTAGTGGTGTGCAGTTCTTGCTTGTGTACTTACTTTCTACAGATGGCCTGTTTGTTTATGGGTTGTACTTTAGTTCTTAATGCTGTAGGTTTTGATTATTCCATATTGTTGCTTCTTTGCTCAAATTACCTCTGTTTCATAAAAATAAGTAATTGTAAATATATAAAAAACACCCCATCAGACTGTAGCAGGCCAAGGGATATTATATAACATGTCTGATCTGCGCTGTGCTACTGTGATAAGAACTGCCGTAAATATAAGATACAGGCTTGAGATGCAGGCAAGAACTAGATAAATGTCAAGTACTTTGCAGGCTCACAGAAACTCTAAAGATTTATAGTTTTCATAGGATTTTTACATGCTCATTAAGACCGCTTGTAGAGTATTGACCTGGAATAATTTTCTTCAGTACTGTGGGTGATTTTCTTCAGTTGCTTTCTTCCAGATTTAGTAATCTCAGTTTATAGGAGTTTTAAAAAAGTCTAGAAAATGAGAAGACACTTTGTGAGTTGGGTGAGGAATTAACAATACCTTGAAGTTGAATGTTAAATTGAATTTAACACAAACTAAATTTTTGTGTTAATAACACTGTACAGGAAGCTGAACGTTATAGCCTTGTTCACACATGATAGACATACTTATGGCATATTTAACATATGTCCCGGGTTGAGTGAGAACAGAACTAATTCTGTTCAGTGATTTTACTTTTCAGCTCAATTCTTCTAACTAACTGCATGGTAACAACATGGTAACCACAGTAAGGAAACTTGTCATCGGAATCCTGACAATTGTTTTGCTAGCTAAATTTTTAATTGTGGCTGTAATCGCATATTACAAAATCTAAACAAAAAAATATTCTTAAAGTTTGTATTCTGTGAATTTCTTTCCTTTGTGCTTGCTTAGGGGGGAAAAAAAAACAACTCCAAAAACTGTTTCCAGAAGCATGCATGGGATGCAGTCTTAGTTTTGTTAAATTTTATTGTTTGATTTCAAGAACTTTGTAACTACATTTGGATAATTTAGCCAGATGCTATGCGGTCAATGTTGGTTCATATGCATACTGTAATCTAATTGGCAATCATTCTGATTTTTATCACTCGGCCATATTTTCTGCCCTTGTCATCACTGTAAGCACATTGCTGTGAAACAATGGGCTTTGAGAAATGAGAATACAAAATCTGTTGGACACATCACTTCTGCCTGATTTTCATGTGCAAAATCCTCTAATATTCTTTAGAGCATAGAGCAGTATAGTATTTCATTCTTTGCTTCTGTCGTTAGTATGTATAGCATGATCAAATTTACAGTTCTTAGTGTGCTAGATAACTGTGTTGTCTCAAGAGAGTGTGCTGGAGAGAGGGCTATCCTATCACTGGAGAGCAGTTTTCACAGCACAGTGAAGTTGTTTGGAAAGAAACAAAGTGTGAGAAGGTTGAAGATAAGGGACAGAAGCCTGAAATCCCTGAAGCCAGAAGGAGCATTGGACAGGATGATGTGCTGGTTTGGAGTTAAAAGGATCTTTGATTTGAAGAACTGTAAGAATTAGGATGCTACTGAGCACCACTACTATTCTTCAGAGTATGCTACAAGCCCTTTTGTGCTTTGGCCAATGGTGGTATCATCAGAATTTGTGTTAATAGCCAGTAACCTCCCTGAATGGCATTTTCACTTGGTTTCAGGGCACTTTAATTGAAATTCATTCACATTCTTTTGTTGTATTTGCACAGATTAAATCCAAGAAAGTCCTGCGTGAGAGCTAAGAACAAAACTTGGCCCATGTATAGGTCTCATATTTTCACTTCGGCTTGCATTACCATTGTTTATTAAAATATGTATAACAGGTAGTGAAATAACTTTGAGTCTGCTTCTTGGCTATAGTACACATTTTTCAAGTCAGAAGAAGAAATAATCCATGCTAGCTGTAAAATGGCATTATATACCCTGATAATTGGGCCTCAGACTTTTTCTGGCTTTGTCTTATTAAACCTTTTGCCTGGTCAAATAGCAGAGGGTCACTTACTGGATGTGCGGTGTGGAGCTTACTATATTCTGTGATTTGCCTCAATTTAGAGACTGTACCTAAAAAAGTTACCCATTCTTTCCTAATATGGAAGAACCTAAGTTTATCCATACCACATCTGTAGAGCAGTTCTGAAGGTGTGCTATAATACCTGTTTCTGGTGTATATGAATATGGTAATAGTACATGAGAAATAGAAGAGCCCTTTTAAAGAAATCGTATTTGGTCTTGGTGCCTTTATCTCCTTAATTAGTAATTTCATACATGGCTTTAATATGAAAATTTATGGGCAACGTGGAATAAGTGCCATACCTAAAAAGTGAACCAGCCATGAAACTCCTTCCCTTGATTTTTGGTGTATTGACTCCACAGTTTAAATCCTATGCTTTTCCCAGTGGAAGATGGGTAAGACTCAGATGCAGTAACAGTGACTGAGGTTTGATTATCCAGTGCTGCATTAAAAGTATCAAATGACACCCAGTATTGTTGCAAAGGAGAGTTTTCTTGATTTTTTTTTTTTTTAAATATATATTTTTGTCTCTAAAAATCTCAAGAAAGTGGAATCAGAATTGTGATAGTCTGGCTTTTTTTCATATATTTTACTTATTAATTTCTTCAGACGTTTGTGGTGTTGAATTTGTGGTAAAGGTAATGGGCTCTGTAGGAATTTTCTTAGACTCCTTTAGAGTAATACCTGTGTTTAATCTATAACATAAGTGGAGTAAATGCTGGAATTGTATAAGGATTTCATGGGCATTTATTTAAAGTTTACTTGATTATTCAAAAGCATATGCTGTCCCAACATCACGTGTATGTCACTCTTCTGTAGTGCACCAATATACCCTGTAGCACATACACTGCACATTTATTTTGCTCTGTCATTCTTTTATGTATGTGAGATTTCCTTCCTGTTCTCTTGTGTAACTCTCCTTGTCATTTATATTTAACACATAAATATGTGCATCTGGGTGCTAAGAGGGTCAGAGAGTAAATCCAAGTTTCCTTTATTCTAAATTAAAAGTAGTCCTAAATCAGCAAGGCTATATGTGAAATAGCCTCTTGATTTATCAGCTGATATGGTACAGCCAATTTCAATCCATGGCCCTACAACCAATAAGTTTTCTTCATTCAAACACTGTGAAATTGCCTGAGAATTTTACAGTCACTGCAAACTGATGGTTGCATAATTCGGCATATAGAAGGCTGTATCTTAAACTTGTACCTGCAGTGCTGAACTGGATTTAATTTCAGCATTTAACAGCACATTATTTACTCTGTTAAGCTGTCTGCTCTTTTCCTATCTGTCTGGTAACTCCTTCCCCTTGGAACACACAAGCTCTCCCTCCCTTTGAAACTCCCATACGTACCATCCGTGCTTCCACTGAGGCCATCCACCCTCTCTTGATTCCTCCCTGTTCCCACTGAAACTGCCCTCAGTCATTTTCCTGACAAACCTCCCATTTTACCATTTCCCTCCCACTTCCACTGACGTCAGCTCTCCTGTACAGGGATCCTTGCTCCCACTGAGAGAATCCTTCCCACACTGAGTTACGCAAACTTTACTCAATCTTGACAACTCCAGACTTTTGGGCTGATGATTTTTATGCTGTTGTTGCAAGGCATGAAGCTTTCTCTCCAGGGGATGGGATTCTAATTTTTAAATGATATGAAGTAAACTGGTATAGTGACATGTGAACTGGGGTCATGTTTAAGTCTGTTTTTTATATTTACTTTTAAATTTCCTGTTATTTGCAATGTAAGCTGGAAAAAAAACCCCAACAAATGTAAATCACTCAGGGCATATAGATTTCTACACTACTAAGATAGCATAAGCTGTTTGCAATTTTTAAAGCATTATTGCTGGTAACTCTCCTGGTTGTGCAAACTAACTCGTGCAAAATGCGTGACTGCATCAGAGGTCAATTCCTTGCATGACTGAGATGAGCAAGGTAAGACCCTGAATTTTTGGAGTAGTTAGTGTTGGTAAAAACTTAGCTGAAACTCTTTTCATCTGCTAGACACAAAACACTGGCTTCTTCCTGCCCTTTTGCATTGTTCTTCGCTGCCCCTGGTCTGAGCTTACTTTGTGTCTTTAGCCTGGCCGTTTTCAATAGTTAATTTCTAAACTTTTCTGCCAACTGAGTGTGTCAATAGAGGAAGTATTAAAAATAAGCCTTTATTTCTATAGTTCTAGGTGTTTATCTTACTATGTTGTACCCTTTGTATTCTTAATTGTATAGCTCAGATTGATGTGTAAGTGTATCCACAGTGAGAAGTTTTCTAGCTGTAGAGTATACTTATAAGCCAGGCAGAAGAAAGGGATGTGATCCACTTACCGGTCTCCCTCCCATTCTACCTTTCCTGATATTATATGTGGTGTGAAATTCCAGTGGAAGTTACCAGCATTGCCTTGCTATTTAAGATGCCAGTAATTAAGATTTTACATCCAACATGCTATGTCAAATATAAAGATATGAAACAGTGGAATGGTTGCACCCACTTGCAGGTACTTCATGTTTGATAAATTTTAGATTAGGAGATGCTTACAGCCTATGTGAGTATAACAATGTCTCATTAAGAAAGTTGTAGTTTGTTTGAAACTTAGGAAAGGTACTATATGGAAATCATTTTGCTTCCGTTACCACATACTTTAATATCTGTTTCTCGTGTTCAAGTAAATGTCTGTGTCAAGAAAATGAGAGTTATTTGAATGAGAATTATATTTAACATCCATTGCAGCTGTTGCCACTACCAACAGTGATAAATTTCTGTTTTACTTTGGTTATTATATGAACCTTTGTTTCCCTCTCATGGCTCTAACCTTGAGAAGGGGCTCCAGAATTGCGTTTCTTAAAGAGTAGTGACAATATGCTGAAAGTATCCCACTTTTTGAGCAGTTGGAAGGATAACTGACTTTAAATGAATCCTCAAAGAGGAAATAAATATTTAGAGATATGGACCTTACTACCTTTCAGCAAAAGGTGAAAGAAACCTAAAGAAAATATGGTAATGAGCAGATTGGCCCCAAGGTAAAATTGTTTCAATACAAGCTTTATGTAAGTTGTCATTTTCTCAGGGGACCACAGAAACACCTGCAGAAGTAGAGAACAATTTAGCATTATGATCTATTTTGCTGGTGTGTCTGGATATAATGTGTCCACGCTGTAAACTGCTTTACCACCTATGGATGAGATTAAAACATTGTCAGTGGTATTTCTGAGATTGCTCACGGAGTGTGATTTCACGTCCAGAGTGCAGTTTTCCATGTGAATTGCAGTGTTTTATAAGTCAGACCCATTCATCCAGTAGAGGTTCACTAGGAATTTGCTTGGCCTTGCGACATTCTACACATTGCTGTCCATCCATTGGGTAAAATAATTAGGTATCTTCAATTTAACTATAATTTAATTTGGCACAGAATGACAAGATGCAAATTGAATAGCTTTAACGTGCGTGACACACTAAATAGTTTTATTGCCCAGAGTCAGACTGTTAAGTTTTCAAAGGCATCAAGGGAGTGATGTTGTTAAAGCCTTTTGCTTTTCAAAAAGATTTCGGTGTCCACCCCCTTTTATGTCCTTACTTAAAATCCCTGTTAAGGCCAAAATGTGATGAATTATGCCAGTGCTCATGTTGTGAAATTAAATAGCCAGGTCTCATTTGTGCATTCTTCCAGACTATCCCCTTTTACTATGTGTTGAACTGTTGGCCTCAAATCAAACTCCCAGGCCCTCTTCTCCTTTTCCTTGTAAAATCTGTAACTCTGTACTGTACATAAAGTAAAAAGCTTAGCATTCTATAAAACAGCTCCCACATGTATGGCTTTGTTTCAGGAGAAAGGACAAGGGCTAGGACCTACTTTTTGATGTGGAAATGCATTGACATGAATTATCTATTTTGAATGTAGTTGACAGGGTAATTTGAGATGGTTTTTGATAGTGTTTTAAATATTTAAAGGTAGTTTGTATATATATGTAGAGAGATAATGCCCTTGCAAAGCAAAAGAACTTGGAATAAAAAAGGGAATATTCAAGGTTTTAAAAAGCAATTTGGGGAATAAAATACTGTTTCTAATGAAAAATATTTTGATGCTGGTACAAGGGATTCAAAGTAAGATTCCCATCTTTGCTTGGAGACAGTGGAAATACTGCTTTTGGTTTTGCTGCTTTATTACATGGTAGAAAATTTTTAAGCACTAGATCCCTAGAAATTATGATGACATATTTTTGTTGATGTAAAGACAATCTCCTTGTTGGCCAGATACATCTTTCATTCCTGAGTGAACTAAATAGTTACTATTTCCAGGATTTTTTTTTTTTTTTTAAATAGATCAGGATAGAAATTGATGTGTTTGTTAAATCTTTTTTTTTTTTTTTTTTTTTTTTTTTTTTTTTTTTTTTTTTTTTTTTTTTTTTTTTTTTTTTTTTTTTTTGTTTT
>JANIJG010011099.1:0-40266 GCA_024611175.1 Megaceryle torquata
GGTGGGGCTCAGGCTAGGGGACGGGTCGGGGGACGGGCGGGCTGGGTCTCCGGGCCCCGGGGAACGCCGCGGCGGGGCCAGGGGGACGGCGGCGGCAGTGCTGTCTCCTGTCCCTCTGCTTGCAGATCGCCGTCCGGGCCTGCTTCCTGGGCTTCGCCTTCGGCTGCGGGCTGCTGCTCAGCGCTGGCCGCTCCGCCTGGCGCCACTTCGGCTGGTAAGGGCAGGGCCGGGGGACCGGGCGGGTGCGGTGCCCCCTGGCCCCGACAAACCTTCTCTCCCTCCCGCCGCAGGTACATGTGCTCCCTCTCCCTCTTCCACTACTCGGAGTATCTGGTGACAGCCATCAACAACCCGCGCAGCCTCTCGCTGGACTCCTTCCTGCTCAACCACAGCTTCGAGTACAACCTGGCTGCCCTCTCCTCCTGGGTGGAGTTCACGCTGGAGAAGCTCCTGTTCCCAGGTCGGCCGCCCTGCCCTTCTCTGCTGCCACGCTCCCACCCGGTGCCCGGCGCTCAGCCGGGGCCCACCTCTCTGGTAGCGAAGCGCTGTTGTCTCCGGCTTAGCTGAGCCGTGTGGGCAGCAGAGAATGGCTTTGGCGTGGCCTTAATCTCTCTGCCCAAAGCTGCTCTGCTTTGGTCTGGGGCGGGTGGGGGCAGTGTCTCCCTTATGCTGCCCCATGGGACTGGCTCTGTTAGGTAGCTGGTCTCCAGCCCTTTTCTGCCTGCACCTTTTAAGCCACTCAGGCGGTACAAAGAGCAACACTTCAGTTACATCTGGGTGTTTTCTTTTGACCTGGAACACAATCAAACTGGCAAAACTGCTGCTGTTTGCCCAGTCTGAGATGCTTCTCTCTTTCTGGGAGACGGGAGGTGTTCTCCTTCCCCAGTTCAAAACAGCAGCACAGGCTGTGGAGCTCCCTGGATCCGGCCCCCGCGCGTCTGCTTGGCTGTGCTTTACACTGGCGCCAGGTTTCCCTTAGTGCAATCTGCCGTGGGGATGTACAGACTCTGTTGGGGGTGGCCAGGGACACTATTTTTATTGGTTCTGGTGGCTGGTCAGCAGCACGTGGACTGTGGTGTTGCGCTTCGAGGTGGCAGGGGAAAGCCCCTGCGTGGCCAGCATGATGTGCGCAAGCCCATTGTGACCTGTCCCCCTTCCCTTGCAGAGCTGAAGCAGATCACCTGGCTGAGCACGGTGGGGCTGCTGATGGTGATCTTTGGGGACTGCCTGAGGAAAGCAGCCATGCTCACTGCGGGCTCCAATTTCAACCACATTGTTCAGAATGAGAAATCGGATACTCACACTCTGGTGACAAGTGGGGTCTATGGGTGGTTCCGGCACCCGTCGTACGTGGGATGGTTTTACTGGAGTATCGGAACACAGGTACTGTACGCAATGTGCTCTGATACTTTCAGCTTATAACCCGTCTTTCTTTGTAATGTTGCCCTGTGTCCCTAATAGGATGCAAACCATCAGTGACAGGAGTGGCCTGGCCACAGATTTTGACACCTCCTGCCTCCCACCAGCATACAGGGGCCAGGAAACCTCCTGTGATCTTTGGGAAGATGCCACCACCTTAATTTTCTGTGTGGAATAAGCAGGGGTGGCTGGGCTGGGGTTTGAGCCAGAATGCTCTCAGAGGCTCATGGTGCAATCTGCTGCCAGCCTAAAGCTGGTGTCCAGAGTTTCCTTGCATCCTGTGGCCAAAACACTTCCTGTCAGTGGTGAGACTGGACTTTGCTCCTGCCAAACACCGTATGGCAAAGGAAACCCCCTCTGAGTGCCCAGGGACCCGGCCGGACAGTGAACTGGGAGACAGCTGCGGTCGAGCTGTAACTCGGTGCTGCCTTAGTCATGCTCTTATCGTGGCTGGCCGGTTGTTGGCATTTGGGTTTATTTCTCCGGAAGGAGCTGGGAGAGACTGCGTGGGGAGCAGCGCAGCCACACGTGGGCTCTTCAGAGCTGGGGCGGTCAGAGCTGGCTGGAGTGGCGAGTGCTCAGACCTCATGGCAAACTGGATGAAGGGTGATCAGGCTCTAGGGGGTGGGGGGCAGCCTCCTTTTTTTGAGGGCAAGGGGCCGCTCACCACCAGTGTCCATTGGCAGGTGTTACTCTGCAACCCCATCTGCGTGGTGGGCTACGCGCTGGCGTCCTGGCGCTTCTTCAGGGAGCGGATCGAGGAGGAGGAGATCACACTCATTCACTTCTTTGGAGAGGAGTACCTGGAGTACAAAAGGAAGGTGCCGTCTGGTCTTCCTTTTATTAAAGGAGTCAAAGTGGAACTGTAATGAAAGTGAAAACTGGACTGGCTGCCTGAACTCCCAGCTCCAGGCTCTGTGGGGCAAGAGACCGTACCCGGCACTGGTGCCAGGAGTAGCCTGTTGGCACTTCCTGGCTGCCCAGGAGGAGCTGGCAAAGGGCTGCGGAGCTGGGCGGCCTGCTGTGTCGCTAGCAGATCAGAAGCTCGTGCATCCTCCTCGAGATACGTCCTTCGTTGCACATTCAGGGATCTTCCAGATAACTTAGCCTGTAGCGACCCTAAAGAGAGTCGAACCCTCCTGCCTGCAGCAGCTGAAGTGTACGGAGACACCTCCAGACCGGTTCTCCTGGAGAACAGCTCTGCCCTCCTGCCCCTGAGCAGGACTGGCACGGGCCGGTGGATTGTTCCTGTGCCATCCTTCCATGTTAAAGCTTTTTGACCTGAGCTGGGCAGCGCAGCTTTAATCTCCTTAGGCCCCATGCTGCAAGCCGGCACTTGGGCAGCTCGCGGGAGCAGGGGCTGCTGACCCTCTGTGTGCCAGAGAGCCGGCAGTGCAACACCAACCAGTCCTCCCCCAGCACAAGGAGGATTTTTCTGCTCGCCTTTTGCTGCTGGATCACGAGCACCTCTGTGAAACGTGGCAGGAGCGTGAGCCCGCTCTGCTGCCTCCTCCCTGCTACCCGTTCAGGAGTCACCGTTCCAGCTGCCACCGCCGTTCCCTCTTCCTGCTTCCCAATTGCACTGCTTCCTATCCTGCTAGGCTGCCTCTGTCCCACAGAGATCCCGGGATTCTGGGGTGGGGAAACACCTGAGCTGCTGGGCTTGACGAGGGCTTCAGTGCTTGAGATCCTTGGCTGCTTTTCTGGGGTGAAAGCTGGGATGTCAGCGCAACTGGGAGAGGCTTCTGGGGAAATTGCCCAAACAGGGAGGCAAGTTTGGCTAGCTAACGCTGTTTTAAATGGTGCCATTTTGGAAATGGTTCCTTCTCTAGCTTTGTGGTATAACTTATTCTGTCATTATATACCAAAGAGGTTCACTGTTTTCTTGAGTTTTACATTATTCTTCCTGACTGGGGTGGAAACGAGTTGCTTTCAGTTCATGCTCCAGGCTGATGTTGTTCCTTGGTGAGGGTGCTGGGGCACAGCTCAGGAAAGGGGGCACTGGTGGAATTGCTTTGATTTAGATTTCTTTTTTATATATTAAAAAAAAAAAAAAAAATTGCCAGCTGTTGTCTAATGGTTATTTGGAGATTGCTTGAGGTGCTGGTGACACCACTGAAAGTGGACTCCTTACTTTTACAATTCCCAGTGGGGTTTCGGGACACTCCAGTGTTATGCTGAAGCACAACCAGGACTCGGGGGCTGCGCAGCTGCAGGGATGAGCGAATCTTCTCTCTCTCCTTACTTAACCAATGCAGAACCCTTCCTCTGCCAGGTTTGCTTTGTACTGCAAATGCAGCATCCACTGAACGCCTTCACTCGTGAATTGTCTTTCACTGAGAATACCTCTTTTCTGCCAAGCTAAAGCCAATGTGAACATACGGCAGCTGGAGAGCGCTGATTTCTCTGCGGTCACTTGCAGACCCTGCTCGGGCTTCTCTGTGCCTCCGACAGATCTTCACAGAACCTGCAACCTGCTCTTGTAGTTAACAGGCCTCAGGCAAGTTAACTATTTTTGGTAGTTTTAACATCTGCACAAGTGTACTTTGAAACAACCAAAGCAAACGATTTGTGCTTGGGCTTGACAAGGGCTGATAATGGAAACGAAACTTTATTCTCGAGTTGTTCTTTGTGGCAATTGCCCCTGGGTGCTGGCTGGGGGAAGGTGCCAGCCCTGGTCCCAGCTGCGCCATGGCAGCACCTGCCTGGGGTGTGAGTGATGGCACCAAGAGAAAGGGACAAACTTCACCTTAAACAAGATTGGCAGAGCCCTCTCAGTCTGTTTGAGAGCAGCCGACTCTTGTCACCTTTTATTTTGCCAAACCCTGTGTCTGGAAGCTCACCGAGGAGACAGGAGCTCACCAGGCACGGGAAAGGCATCAGAGTCCTTAGCTGGAAGCTGGAGTAAGCCATCCAGGCCTGTCCTGCGCCGCAGCACTGGGTGAGTTTTTAAGTAGCAGATGCACAAGGACTGGAGCCCTGCAGTGGTTTTGCTCTGCTGCCTGTCGGCAGATTGCAAGACACTCGGACCCCAAGGGGAGCTCCTGGCTCTACCCTGCCCTGGGGGGGTTTGGTTTCAATTACCCTGTGTCTGTGAACTGTGGTTTTCAGAGTGGCTGGATGCCCTGAGCCCATTTTGCCCAGAGCTGCAGACCCAAGTGGACACACGTGCTGCGCCCTTTTATTTCGCTGCTAACACACGAGAGGGGGAGGATAAGGACCATTAATTTTTCAGGTGAACTAAGTTGCCCCGAGGCCAGCTTCTGACAGACCTCAGATGGTGTGTGCCTGGGCTGTGTTCTCCTGCCTTTGCTCACAGGACAAGCCTCAAGTAGCTGGTCAACATCCAGGGCACAGCTTTGCTGGGGCAAGCACCAAGCTCTGAGCACTTGCTCGGCATCAGGCTCTATGGTGCCAGCTCTTTCTGGGCAACACTCTCAGCCCCGCTTTTCTGCTGGCCCCTGCGGCAGTCTTTGCTTTTCAGGGAGGGGTCTCCAGGGGTGCTGCCAGCCACACAGCCCTCACTGGGGCCGGCCAGGGCCACCTTGCTGCCAGGCGAGTCATCCCTGGGGAAGGGAAAGCAGCTGGGAAAGGGCTGGGGGGAGACTCGGCACCTGGGTGCTCACCGTTGCCTACCTTGGCACCGCTTCACTGTCATCACAGATCTTGAGCAGCACTGGTGATTGTTCCTCCTTGGGCTCCCAGGGCTCCTGAAGTCTGGGGCGGGACCGGCATGAGCCACGGCCACATCCTTCCCAGCCCCAAAAGCCCCCCCCCCCATGCCCCTCACCTGGGCTCCAGACGCTCCTTCACCTTGGCGATGGAGCGGACATAGGGCGCAATCTGCTTGGTGATGGTGGTCAGGCAGCTGTTCTCCTGCCGCAGCTGCAGCAGGTCGTGGAGCTGGGCTGGGGGGGGTCAGAGGAGTGGGCTGTGGCTGTGGCCGCTTCCCTGGAGTCGGCGCAGGGGGGCTCAGGGTCAGGGAAGGAGAGTCACCGGTACCTTCGTAGATCTCCTGCTCATTTGCCACTCTCTGGTATGTCTCCTCCCAGACCTGGACAGGGAGAGGGAGGCGGGCAGCGTGCTGCAGCACAGCTCAGAGGAACCCTGCTCCGCCGGGACACGCCGGCCATACCTCCTCGAAGACACTGCGCATCATCTCCACTGCAGAGTAGTGAGCTGCAATCTGCACGTCCATCTGCAGGGACTTCTGCAAGATTTCGCTCATGATCTCAGTCTTGATGAGCGAGTGGTGCTTGGTGAGGTCACGGTGTAGCTCCTGCACCTGGTCCTTCAGTCCCTGGATCTCTGTCTGCAGCATCTGCTGGGCCAAGGGGCACCACGACTTGAGCAGCACCCTCCTGACCCATCCTGACTTGCCCTGTCCCGACCCGCACTCCCTACCCGGTAGGTGTTCTCGTAGTTGCGGCAATGCTCAGCGAAGGGCGTCTCGCGCCCCTCGGCCAGCAGGACCTTGGTGCTGATGTACCGGTGCATCGTCGGCTTCCGCACCATGGGCCCGGCAGACATTTTATCACTGGTGGGGGTGCCACTGGGCACCATGAGAGTCTTGGAGCATTGGCCACCAGGGAGCCTGGATGGAGAGGGTGACAGCAGCAAGCTGTGGGCAAGCAGTGGCAGAGGCGAGGTGGCAGGGCCACGCTGCTGGCTCAGCCCTGCCGCCCCTCACCCCTGTGCCATGCCATGGGTGCCAGTCCCTCCTGTCCCTTGCCAGAGGACACAGGGCCAGCTGGAGCCACCTTATGCCACCCCAAAAATCAGGTTTCTGTGGGCTGCTCTCCTGATGCCCTCAGCTTTGGGACCAGTTGCAGCAGGGAGACGGCAGGAGCCAAGCTTGGCATGCTCCGGTTTCCAGGGGGAAGGATGCAGCTCACTCGCACTGTCGGCATCCCCTGGCCCCTTGGTAGGCACTGCTGCCCTTGGGGGGGCACTGTCTCCCCCCATCCCGCAGCCTCCCCGCACAGCCCCACCACCATCGGTCCTACCGTGCAGTGCCACGATCCCTTTGCCCGCACTGGGGCCAGCAGCCCTCAGGAGCTCAGCTGCCCCTCGGCACTGAGCCCGGGCAGGGACGAGGAGCAGTCCCCATGGGGCAGCAGCGCCCGTTTGTCCTCTCCGGCTGGGAGTGCCTGGCAGGGCTGGTGCTGCTGTGACATCAACGGGCCTAAATATATCCCGGGTGAGGAACGGCTGGGCACTTCCCTGAAATTCTGATAAAAATAGTGGCGGGCAAAGAGGCTGTGGCGCCGTGGGTGTGCGGGCAAGCAGGAGCTGGCCCTGGCAGGGGGGACAGAGTCCTCTGGGGAGTGTGGTGGGGGCAGGGCTGGGGAGCAGGGTGCAGGCTCACCCGGCACCCTGCTGCCAGCCCTGATGCCCACTTCCTAGAAGTGTCACTTGAAGCCCCTGTGCCTGCCCTTTGTCAGCGCAGCTGTGTCTGCACTGTCCCCATGCCACTGCTGAGGTGACAGGCTCAAGGGCAGCAGCAGGGGCAAGCCTGGCATGGCGAGATGCTGTAGGGGATATGGGGGATGGTGAGTGGTAGGGGGCATGATGGCACACGTGGCAGGATGCACCCTGGTCCTGGGTGCCATCCTAGCACCTCACATGTTTGTGCCAGCAATGCCAGGACAGATGCCACCAGCACTGCCCACCACGGAGCGGCGGGGGCCGAGCATCAGCAGGGGCTCCAGGCAGCGGGCAAACTCTGCCCGGTACTCGCTGTTGATCTGGGGGGCGAGATGGGGACAAGAGCGTCTGGGGCAGGGACAGAGATGGTGTCTGGAGCTGCCCACGGGTGCTGTGGGCAGGGGCTTGCCCCAGGTGGGCAGCGGGGTTCTACCTTGCTGGTCTGGGCTGGCCGCAGGCGATGCGGCAGCTTGACGATCCTCTGCAGCCGCTCCATCAGTTGCTGAAAGGCAGCAGTGAGGTGCGATGAGGGGTGCCCAGCACCCTGCCCGTGATTCTGGTACCACGGTGGGAGTCTCCAGCTACCCCACAGCACTGGCACCACTCACGTAGCCCAGGTCCAGGAACTCAGCTTTGTTGGCGCAGCTCAGGAAGGCAGAGCAGGTCACCAGGTGGATCTGTGCATGGAGAGGTGTCACCACTGGCACCCCTCAGGGCCACGGCAACTCTGCCCGGCCCAGGGCCCTACCTGCAGGGTGGGCAGCAGGGAGGCAAGGTGAGCGAGCTGCTCCTTGAACGCTTTCTCCTTCTCCTCGTGCTGGCTGCAGCAGAGCGGGGCATGGCACAGCTGTGGTGGGGCACCGGGCAGCCATCCAGCCCCAGGGCACCCCATCGTGCCCTGAGGAGGGGGACACCACCAGAAGGGGGCTCAGCCTATGGCCACTCACCTCTGCACGGCTTTCAGGAGTGATTTCTTCCTCTCTGAGAGCTGCTCCTGCAAACAGCATGGACGCCATGTGTCCCACGACCACCCCAGTCTCCTCCCACTGCCCCAGCTTGGCCGTGCCCGTGCATCAGGCACCCGTGGGCACCTGCATGCGGCTGAAGAGGGAGTTGATGGCTGCCTCCTCCTCACTGGCACTGTTGCGCACCTCCTCGATCATGGCCTTGAGGAGGACGATGGCCTCGCGTGTGGAGGTCTGCAGCTCCTTCACAGCCTGCCCGAGGGTGGTGAGGAAGCTGCGGTACTGCAGGCAGCACCACATTCCTGTTCCCCCCTCCCAGAGATCCACCATCCCTGCCCACCATCACTGCCTGGTCCAGCCGCTGGCAGCCCTGCATGTATGCTGTCTCGATGTCGATGCAGTGTGCGCGGCTCTCCCTGTGGGCAGGGGCATCAGGGCAGGGCCAGAATGGGGCGCAGGGTGGGCATGGGGCCAGGGCCACTCACCCCTGCATGTCCCTGAAGCAGTTGATGCAGAGCATGGACTTCTTTTCAGTGGAGAACATGATGTAGGGCTCCTCGTGTAGGGCTGCAAGGGACAGGGGCATTGGGCAGCCTGGCATGGCATGGTACAGCACGGCATGGTGCAGCATGGCACAGCCTCCTGCAGTGCTGCACAGTGCAGCCTGATGCGGCATGGCACGGCATGGTGTGGGATGGCATGGTGTGGGATGGCACTCACGGCACTTCTTGTGGATGTCTTTGGTGCGCTTGGAGAGGGAGACTATCTCATGCCGGGTGAACATCTTGGCGCGGTGGGTGTCCTCACGGCACGGTGCACAGAGGGGCTGCCCGCAGGTGTTGCAGAAGTACATGGTGTCCAGCTCCTGTGTGTTGGAGGGGTGGGATTGTGGCTGATGGTGGGCGCAGCCCGGGTGGGGGTCCCCTGCCCCCCCCGCTGCTCTCACTCACAGCCTTGGCACAGTGCCGGTCACAGTTGGCACACTGCACGTCCTCCTCACCGTCGGCCGAGCTGTCCACCAGGAACTGCAGGAGCCGGTCCACAGGGGGCAGCCCCGTGCCCCCCCTCACCACCGAGGGGTGGCTGTGGGGATGGGATGGAGACAGTAAAAAGGCTGGGGACCCATCCCCTGGCTAGGTGAGGGCAGCTTTGGGGACACATGGAGTGGTACCACGCCAGGCTGGTGGCCACATGCCCTGGGCCCGGCGTCCCCCTGGCAGGATCCGTCCCTTACCCGCAGAGTGGGCAGCGCAGGCGGCCGTCGCTGGCACGGCCCCGCAGGCAGCTGGCGCAGAAGTTGTGGTAGCAGTCGAGCAGACAGGGGTGCTGGTAGGGCTCGTGGCAGAGCAGGCAGACCAGCGGGTGGCAGTTGGCCTTCTCCAGTTCTGAGCAGCTCCCCAGAGGGGAGAAAATGCCGCCGGCCATCTGTGGTGCAGAGAGCAGGCCCCCCGTGCCCCGCTTCACCCCGTGCCCAGGGAGCCCAATGCAGCCCCGCTTCGTGCGAGCGCTGTGGCCGACACAGAAAGGACAAATCCTGCCCCTGCCGGGCCCACGAGCTGCCGCCTATTTTTAGGTTATGAGCTGCCCGACACGAGGCTGCCCTGAATGCGCCCCTTCCCCCTTGGGCGTCCCCAGAGCAGGAACATCCACTGGGATGGGGTGTCCCCTGCAAAAGGATATCCCCTGCAGCAGAGCGTGCCCCGGGACAGGGATGAGGGATCCCCCAGGGCTGGGTGTGCCTCGGGAGGGAGTGTCTCCTGCAACGGGGCGTCCCCTGCCCTGGGATGTCCCCTACGATGGCAGCCCAGCAGGGCAGGCAGGCGGCCGCCCCACACACGGGGGATCCGCCGTCCCCGGCACACGGGGCACCGTGGCCGGGCGAAGGTTTTACCTCTCCCGGTCCGCGAGACGGGGGATCGGCCGTGCCGTGCCGCGTCCCGCCGTGCCGCTGCTCTCCGTGCGCCGGCTGGAATGAGCGCGATGCCCGGCCCCGTGACGTGGGGCCCCTGGCACCGCCGGCCGCCTGCCACGGCCCGAAAATAGCTCTGCGCCTCTCGGCGCCCTGTGGCGGGGATGGCCCTCGGGTGTGGGGACTATGGGGACATGCGGTGCGCCGGGGCTGCGGAGACGCGGCACCCATGTGGCTTGACGATGGCTCCTGGGAGGGGAAGGTGCACCCTGCGGGCAGTGCCGGCGTGCGGGGACACGTGCACCCCATGGGCAGTGAAGGACCCCGGGGTGCAGGGGAGGTGACCCCGCGGCAGCACAGCACCCCGCGGTGCTCTGCGGGCAGTGCCGGGGCGCAGGGATGTGCGCACGCCGTAGGCAGAGAGGTGCCCCCTCCTCCGCTGCACCCTGTGCTCTGGAGATGCCCCCGTCCCTCGGTTCTGCCAGAGCGAGCCCCTTGTCCGCGGTGCCCCCGGTCCCCAGTGTCCCGATCCCGCGCCAGCCCCCCTGCCCCCGCCCCTTTCCAAGACCACGCCCATCTCCCCGCCCACATCCCGGAGCCCCGCCCCTGCACCGTCCGTCTCGCGCCTGCGCCGCCCAGCCAGGCAGCACTATTCGCTCGCGGAGCAGCCAGAGCCGTGCAGGGGAGAAGGGACCGGAAGCCATCGACGCTCTCGGCGGTCGGGCAGTGCGGCCTGAGGACAGCGCGCGGCCCGACGGCGGCGTGGGCGCGGGCGGTGCGGCGGCTCGCGCATGCGCCCGGGCTCGCCCGAGCGCGTTTCGCGCCTGCGCGTGCCGCGGCGCTCCCTTTTTGCCCCTCCGCTGCAGCCGCCATGGCGCCCGTGGTGAGTCTCCGCCGGCCACGCCGCGTCCCCTCCGCCTTGCGCACCGGGTCTGCCGCGGCTCCGCCGGCCCTTCGGGCCCCGTTGTCCCGGCCCCTTTGTCTCCGGCCCGGCGAAGCTCGGCCCGGCCCCCCGCGTGGCGCTGGGCCTGCGGCCGGCCCGCCTCCAAGCCCGTGCCGCCGAGCGCCAGGCGGGCGGCTCGAGGGGGCGGGCAGCCGTGCGGGGCCTTTCCTTCTCCCCCCCCCGGCCTGGATCCTGGCCCCGAGACCTTCCCTCCCCTTCTCCCCCCAGCCCGGAGCCGCGCCCGGTGCTCCTGCCTCCAGCCCAGAACTCGGTCTGGCCTCCTCCCCACCGCTCCCGGGCCCGCTGCCCGGGGCCAGTCGCTCACGGCTCGCTCTTTCCCCCCGCTGCAGAAGAAGCCCGCAGCGAAAGGTGGCAAAAAAAAGAAGCAAGTGTTGAAGTTTACCCTGGACTGCACCCACCCCGTGGAGGATGGCATCATGGACGCTGCCAACTTCGTGAGTGCGGAGCCACCTCGGGGGCAGGCACCGTGGCCCCACTGCCCCGTGGGCCTTTCCGGGGGGTGCTGCTGGCTCTGCTCCCAGCAGTGCTGGCAAAGGCGGCCTGGCAGCCTCTGCCGCCTCTGCTCGCAGTTTCTGCCCCTTGCCGCGGTGCGACATAAAAGACGGGACCCCCTGGCAGGCAGAGGGAGGTGCTGGAGGCTGCAAGGTGTTTGTTCTGTTTAAACCCTCGGCAGTTAAAGCACAAGCACTTTCCCTGCCTGTCGAGCAGTATCACCCTTCACCCCTCCTGGGTGAGTTTTCTGTCGCACCGTGAGGCTCGGTGAGGGCAGAGTGTGCAGCGCTTCAGCGCTATCTCAACAGCTTTTCATTCAAGCTGTGGAAACTCGGGGCTGTGGCTGAGGAGTTCTCGGGGGGGTCCTGAAGCAGCTGTCACTTCAGTGGCTGCCTCCTGCCCTGCTGAGAACACCTCTCGTGTGCAGTCTGAATGGGCCGGTTGGGTTGACTGCAGAGGGTGTTGGTGGGCTCAGAGCTTCCCGGCTTGCGGGACGGTGGCTTTCCTCTGCTTTCCTGGATGCCGCAGCCCTTCTCTCTCTCCCAGCTCTAATAAAAAGGCAAAGTGCCAGGCATGGGGGCACTGGGGGGGCCTTGTCTGTTGGGAGCTGGTGGCCCTGGCTCAGTAGCAGCGTTCCTCTCTTGCAGGAGCAGTTCCTGCAGGAAAGGATCAAGGTGAATGGCAAGGCAGGGAACCTGGGCGGGGGCGTGGTGACCATTGAGAGGAGCAAGAGCAAGATCACGGTCACGTCGGAGGTCCCCTTCTCCAAGAGGTGAGGCAGTGGGGTAGCCCCACATCTGGGTGGTGCCGGTCGCTGGCACCAGGCTGCTGCTGGTGTCCAGAGCCGCGGTTGGTCACTGCTGGTGGCAGTTGGCCCTCCCTGGGCGATTGCCAGTGTTTGGATGGGGGCTGGGCTGGCAGGGGGGCCCAGGAGTGGAAAGGTGTCGTGGCACGGTTGTGCCAGGACTCTTGTTTGAATGCCGTGTGGTGGTCGGTGTGCTGGCCGCTCTTCTGGAATGATACTGGAGAGAGATGGGGCTGGTGGGGTGGGTGGTGGGGGAGAGTGCGTGGCCAAAAGGACACAGAGTGCAGCGTTTGGGGGCCGATTGGCAGCTGAGCTCTGCTGCCCTTGTGTTGTTCCCCTTGTCCTGCTGGGCTCCTGTCCTCCACTGTCTGCTCGGGGCTGCCCCGTCCTCTGTCCTCAAGAGATGTGGGTTTGGAGAGGCAGAGCCAGCACGGGGCACGGTGAGGCAGCCAGAGGTCTAAAACAGTGGGAAGAGGAAACCTGTGTGTGGTGCTGGGGCAGTGCCCCCTCTCCGAGCACCTGATGTGGCTTCTCCGTGTTGGTGCTGCAGCCGGCATGACCCGGCAGCAGGCGCGGGAGCTGGCAGCAGTTGGTTGCCATCTGAGTGGGTGATGAGGAAGCGTGGCGTGGCGGTTGAGGTGCTGGTGGGCGAGGGCCTGGAGGTGATGACACAGGCTGTGTGTCACAGCCGTGCTGGGATGTGCCTGATGGGCTGTGTGGCTCCCAGGGAGGTGGGAACTTGAGGGATGGGATTGGTGACGCCCAGCGTGCCAGGGGACAGGCGGTGCTGTCTGCAGATGCAAACCCACTCTTGAGCCCCACTTGTCCCCACAGGTACCTGAAGTACCTGACCAAGAAGTACCTGAAGAAGAACAACCTGCGGGACTGGCTGCGCGTGGTGGCCAACAGCAAGGAGAGCTACGAGCTGCGCTACTTCCAGATCAACCAGGACGAGGAGGAGGAGGAGGAGGAGGATTGAGCCGCCCCGGCCCCCCCGCAGCCATTTTGTACAGTTTTGCTTTCCTGGAATAAACGGCGGCGAGAGTTGTTGATACCCCGCGCTCGGCGGCGGGTCTGGGGGCGACCCGGGGCTGGGGGCGGGGTTTGCGCGCGGATAGGCGGGGTTGGGGGCGGGGTTTGCGCGCAGAGGGACAGCGATTGGAGAGGGGGCGGAGCTTGAGCGCAGAGGGGTGGGGTTGGGGGCGTGGTTTGGGCTCAAAGGGGCGGGGGCGGGGTTTGAGCGCAGGTGGGCGCGGCGCGCGCGTCACGGGACGGGCGTGGTCCGACGGCCGCCATCTTGGTGCGGAGCGGCCGCGCCCGGCGCTCGGCCCCGGGGCGGCGCGTTGCCGTTGCCGCGGCCGTTGCCGCTGCCGCCGCTCGGCATGCGGGGGCCAGCGGCCGGCCGGGAGCTGCTGGACGACGCGGAGAACGAGGAGGACGTCTCGGGTAGGCGGTGGGCGGGGGCGCGGCGGCGGGGTGAGGGCAGCCGGCCTCGCCCGGCTCGGCCCCGGGGCGGTCTCCGAGAATCTCCCGGCACTGCCCGGCCCCTGCCCTTCCCGGTGAATTCGGCGGGCTTGGGCTAAACCGGCTCGAAGACGAACAAGAGCTGCGTCCAACGGCTCCGGAGCGGGACTGCTGTATAAGCTCAGAAGCTGACAATAAAAACACTGAAATGCGAAGCCCCGGGGCGCCGGGACCCCCTGGCGAGCGCTGGGTTTGGGGCGATAGCGATGAGGAGAGGGTGGGAGTGTGGGTGGGATCGGTGCCTCTGCCCGGGGCCGGGGTCCCCGAGCGTGGAGCCGTTGCACACGCCTTCCACACGGGGCCTTCCTGCTCCTCGTTCGCCTGCCATGGAATCTGCGTCGCAGGGTTCTACTCGGGGAGAGGTGAAGCCTGATGCTCCCCGACTGCCTGCGGACTCGGCTCGGGAAGAGCCGGCAGCGCCGGGGGTTCCTGTGCCCCCGTGTCCAGAGAGTAAAGCGTGGCTGCCAGCGAGGAGCTGGGCATGAGGCTGCCAGGGCAGCGCTCCAGGGGCAGGGCTCGGGCAGGGCTCCCTCGAGCCTGCGCCAGGGTCTCCGGGTGATGCCGCGGATCTCTGTGGCTTGATGTTGCAGCTTGGTTGTGCTCCTCTGTGAGAACCATGAACACAGTGACCTGCGTGCTTGTCCAATCCATGCTGCCTGTCCCTTTTGTCCCCAGAAGAAGATGATGGGGTGCTGGAAGGACTTGACGAGTTTTTTGCAGAAGAGCAAGTGGCTGTGCAGAAAAAGAAGAAATCCAAGAAGCTGAAAGATGGTAAAACTGCCAAAATCAAGAGGAGGAAGAAGGAGGTAATGTCACATGCTCACGCCGGGCTGGGGGCCTTTCTTGGCCGTGGCACAGAGCCAGGCTGCCCAGGGTGCAGTGGGTGCTGGCAGCACTGCTCGGGTGTCTGCAGGTGAAAGGGCAGCGTTACTGGGGTGTTCCCTCGCTGAGCAGCTGCTCTCCTGGCCTTGGGAGGTGAACCAGGGCACAAGCAGCTCTTGTCTGGCCCCGAGGTAAGTCTGCCCCACGTGTGTAAGATGAAGTGGTACTGTCTATCCCCAGAACCTTCCTGGCACATCTTGTGCAGGCGTGGCATCTGGGGCTTGTGTTTCAGAGGAGAGATGCCAAGCACCGTGCTTGAGCCATGGCTGGAGCAGTGCTTGGCGGTTCCTGTGGACAGCAGCGTCAGTCATGCTTGTCTGGGGCGCTTTGCAGGCAAGAAAGCGCCTGTGCCTCTAGGATTTGGCACAAGGAAGGGCTGCTGGGCCTTCCGCGGGAGAACAGGCGAGGCACCATGTCCTTGAGGGCTGCATTGGGGTCCGCTCCCTGATCGGGAAGGCTGACTGAGGCAGCGTGAGCAGCTGGCTCTGCGCTGGGCTCGCTGCCGCATTGTGCTGTGCAGGCCCTGCCTCTCGCTGGGCCAAGGACAGGAGCAGACATCTTGTGCTGGCCCTTCGCTGGCTGAATGTGAACAGGCTGTTCAGAGCAAAGGGTGATTGGTGGAGGTTCCTCAGCCCCCTTCCTTGCCCTTGCACCGAGGAGGCTGTTTTTCCATCCCTTGTGGCCATGGTGATGCTCTTCTTTTCCTGCAGATACCACATGAAGATGCCCCATTCCTTCTGCCCCCCTCTCCCTGCCTCTCCTACCCTTGGGTGCATTTTTTTTTTTCCTATGCTGCTTTTCAGAGGATGGTGTGAATAAAATACCCCCCTGTGGTATATTCACAGCTGTTCGTTCTCTGTCAACACCGTCCCGCCCCAGCCCAGCAGCAACGCGCGTGGCTTGGGCCAAGTCTGACTGCTGCTGCACAGGGGGCAGAACGGGCTGAGTGTGGAGCGCGCTTGGTGTTTTAATTAATGCCTCGTGTGGGCCACACTAATGAGCCTCGGCTCCTCCTGCAGGAGACTGTTCCTGCATCTGCCGAAGGCAGCGAGGAGCTGGTGCTGTGGCTGACGGTGGGCACTGAGCAGCGCTTTGGCTGCCTTTGGGATGAAGAGATAAAAGGAAATAATAATAAAAAAAAAAGGAGATAAAAGCCCTGAACGGGGCTTCCTCTTCCTAAACTCCTACCTGAGAGTTTTGTGGGGTACAGGGGTCTCTGCCTGCTCGGGAAGGGGCAGCACCTACCCTGCAGCCAACCGACGCCCTGCGCGTTGCCGCTGCGCTCGTGCGGGAATGCACCGCGATGGGGCTCGCTCGGTGCCAGAACCGGGGGCTGCAACCCCCCGGGAAATCCGCACAGCATATCCCCAGCGTGCGGAGGGGAAGGGCCCTGGGAGAGCGGAGCGAGGGGGGGTTCTGCCAGTACTGCAGCAGTTCCCATGGCAACCAATTACTCCGTGCCAAATTACGGCTGTTTATGAGCGAAGGGAAGCTCGGCTCGCTCTGGCCGCGGGCAGCGCTCCGGAGCGGCCGCCGGGCAGCCCTGGGCTCGGCGCGGTGCCAGCAGCTCCCGGCACCGGGCGGCAGGGAACGGGGCGGCGGGGCCAGGCGCTGTCCGCGGTGCTGCGCCTTGGCCGAGCCCTCCCCGCGTTGCTTTTCCTTCCCTCCGGGCCTGGCCCCATCCCTGGGGGTTTCCAAACCCCACGTGGAGCTGTGGTGCTGAGGGACAGGGGTCAGTGGTGCCCCTAGTGCTGGGGAAATGGTTGGACTTGGTCTTCGAGGTCTTTTCCAACCGAAAGAATTTTGTGATTCTCTCCCAGAAAGAAACCTAAATTCTACCCGGCCATCTCCACTCTGGCTCTTCTCAGCTCAGTGTGGCCACCTGAGCCCAGTCCCCACTGACTGGGGAAGCTGAAGGTGCCCATCAGCTGTCCAGCCGTCGGTTGCCACACTGCTGATGCTGTGTGTGACTGGCTCTCACGGGAGATGGGAGGTTTCATGTGGTAAAACCATAAGCAGCCCCAGGACAGGATGTTCTGTGTGACCTGTGTTATAGCCACCAAAAATGTTGCTGGTCAGACAATTCTGGGTCTTTCAGCAGAACACTGATCTGCCTCTTGGCATGTGGCGCTCTGGTTCACCATGCAGCGATTTTTAGTGCATGGTCATCTCCTTGGCTTGCTGTCTCCTGCGTTTCTCTTTATGCCCCGCTCTCCAGAGCGGTTCCTGGACGCTGTGGTATTGGATCCTGCTCTGCCGCCCTGTTGTGACACGTGACTGCTATGGCCACAGCATCTGGGCACTTTCTGAGGAGAAGAAACACTGCCAGATGAGCCAAGGATTTCTTGCTGTCTGTGTCTCCTGTGGTCAGGCGCTTCTTGTGGTTCTCAGGCCTGCCCCGCAGTGTGGTGCAGGGCTGTTCAATGGACGGTTGGCTTTGGCCGGTGGGAGGGTTTGTTGGAGGAGAGAGGAGCAGGGCAGGCCCTGCTCTTTCTCCACTGTCAGTTTGTCTTTTAGGGGAGTAATGATGAAATGTCAGACAATGAAGAGGAGATTGAGGAGAAATCTGAAAGTGAAGGGAGTGACTATTCCCCCAACAAGAAGAAGAAGAAAAAACTGAAGGACAAGAAGGAGAAAAAGCCGAAGCGGAAGAAGAAGGAAGAAGAGGAGGATGACAATGAAGATGGAGGTCTAAAGGTACCAAAGATTCCTTCACCCCAAGCTGATGCTAGAGTATGAGGCCTCAGGGTGTGTCCAGTTCTCTGAGAGGTACCTCATTCAGAGCCAAGCCGCGTTTTCTGGCCAGTCACCTTGTGCTGTGGCTGGGTTCCCTTTGGGGAAGGCCCAGCAGCGTAAGCCCAGTGCTCCTGGGCACCAGGGGGTTTAGCTATGTGTGCTTACAAGTCCTCGTGGTGCCTGTTGGGGTGGTGAAGCCAGAGTGTTTTATTAGTCAGGTAGCTTGGATCTTCTGAGGGTCGGCAGCTTCTCTGTAAACCCCAGGAACAAAACCCCGTGTGTTGTTGTTGCCTCGGGAGAGCGTTTGATACGCAGCGTACGACAGACCCCGCCTTGTGCTGCTCATCTGCAGCACTGCGGCTGTTTCTGTTCATGATGTTTCTAACTCTACAGGAGCCCAAGAGCTCAGCCCAGCTGATGGAGGAGTGGGGCCTTGACGATGTAGATTACGTCTTCTCAGAAGAAGATTATCACACTCTGACTAACTACAAGGCTTTCAGCCAGTTCCTCAGGTAGGAAACAGAATGTCTGGATAGGGCCTTCTGTAGTAGTTGTGGTTTGGGTGTTGCTTAGTCAAGCAGGTGAAGTTGTGAAGTAAATTCTATATCACAAGCTCCTTCTGGCTCTTCCCTGCCTGACTCAGTCCTCAGGACTTCATTTTAGTTGCAGGATTGACTGAAAAACAGCTGAAGTGTTGCTCTTTCCCCTCCCTCTCTTCAAAAGCCCATTTTTGGTGTGGGTTTATTTTAAAAGTTTCATGAGAAAAATTGAGTAACAATGATGCATTTTTGCTTGTTCCACAAGCCACTCAAAACACAGCAGGTGTTATGTGGAAAGGCGCTCTCTGGGGAGTTCAGTTGTGTCCCCTCTTGTACAGGAACTCATTTCAGGAAGCTCTGTTTTCTGCTGCCTTTCCAGTGGGGCTGCCAGCAGTGGGCCACAGCAACCTGCTGCCCTGAGACACAAACCCACCACCAGTGCTTGCGTTTGTTTGTGGCCTGAAGCACCGACCCTGACAAGCACTGAAGTGCTTCTGTTAACCCATGGTTGTCCCTCTCTTCTGCCCGGCAGGCCTCTGATTGCCAAGAAGAACCCCAAGATCCCCATGTCCAAGATGATGACCGTGCTGGGTGCCAAGTGGCGAGAGTTCAGTGCCAACAACCCATTCAAGGGCAGCTCAGCGGCAGCAGCAGCAGCGGCCATTGCTGCTGCTGTGGAAACCGTCACCGTCGCCCCACCGCTCGCCACCAGCCCCCAGCCATCTGCTTTGCCCCCCGTCATCAGGAAAGCGAAGACCAAGGAGGGCAAGGGTAGGTGCCGCCGCAGTGGGCTGAGCGGGGGGGGCTGCTCTCACCAGCAGCGTGCGGCCTGCCTGCCGAGCTGGGCAGCTGTGTCTGCAGGCTGCCAAAGGTGGGAGAGTGTCTCCAGGCAGGGCGTGTGCTTCAGCAAAATGGGGAGGCAAAGGTAGTACCTGAAGTGGGTCTGCAGCTCCCATCTCTCTTGGAGAAGTCCTGGAGGGGGCCGTGTTTTGTGAATCATGGTAGGTCACCCTGTCAGCCTTCTGGACCTTCTTGATTTTTGGCAGTTTCTGGCAGTTAGCACTCAACATCATTCTTAGATCTTAAATATGTGATTGGGCCATGTAGTTCTGTGGCATCTTCTCTCAGGGGATTCTGCAGTGTTGTGAAACCCTCCAGAAAGCAGCAGAGTCCTCAGTCTGGTGTCTGGACTGAAGAGGATTTGTAGGTTAGTGATAGGAGGGCAGAGGTGCGTTGGCAGAGCAGGGATGGCCTGGCCAGATGAACAGATGTGTTTGGCTGTTGAGCCAGGGGCTTTGTCTCCAAGATGGCAAGGGGTTAGTGATGGACGGGCAGTGGCAGTGAGGCTGCAGCTCTTCCTCAGAGTAGAGGATTTGTTCCGACAGCCGGGTGCAGGTGACTGTCTTCAAAGCCCACTTGCAAGGAGCGAGCGAGCCATCTCAGTCTGCAGCATCACACTCTGGTTTGTGTTGGAAGGGGTCTCCAGCCGCCTGCGTTTTCCTGTTTCTGACAGTGATTGGTGCTGCTGTCCCCATGCTCAGGCGCGGCCGTGCAAATCGCTGCAGGAGCTGGGCAGTCATGGGAAGGGAGGGATCTCCCTTCGCGCCATGGTCCTCCTTGGGAAGGTTACTGCTCTGTGCAGCTGTTGGCTCTTGATTCCTCAGGAGGTTTTGAACAAGCAGCTCAGAGCTGGCAGCTGACCAGGAGCACAGCTCCCAGCAGCATTCCCACTCTGGGAGCTCAGCACCGCATTCCTGCCTCCTATGGCCACCTCTTTTCTCCCCACCTCACAGAACCCCAAGTCCCCATTTGGTACTTTCAGCCCTGTGCTCCGTGGTCTCTGTTCCCTCTCCTGCATCCCAGGGCAGGTCTTTCCTTCCTCAGTTCTTCACACACACAGGCTCTGGGCTTGCAGCCTCTCACCCCGAAGGACGTGCTCTGTGGATTGAACGAGCTGCAGCCTGGCTCCCTGGGGTCCCCAGTGTTCTCTCATCTTCCTTGTAAATCGGGTAGGGGGTGATTTGGGGGACAGCTTTTAGTAGAGTACCAAACAAGGCTTCTGTTTCTTCAGGTCCAGGTGTGCGGAAGAAAATCAAGGGCTCCAAAGATGGGAAGAAAAAGGGGAAGGGGAAAAAGATGTCAGGCTTGAAATTCCGGTTTGGAGGAATCCCCAGCAAAAGGAAAAAGTGCTCCTCTGTAAGTGTGCGGGGCCTTGTGTGTGGGGAGCCTTGGGTGTCGGGGAGGCAGGGAAATGCTGAGACGAGCCCTCCTCTCGAAGCCTCCCCTGTGCAGGAGGTGTCACAGCCTCCTTTGTGCCCCTCGATGAGCACCAGTCCCTGCACAGCGTGGTCATTCACGCTTCAATAGAGCTGTGTCCAGGTTTGTAAAGACATCACTTCTGGGCACAGTTTCTGCTAAAATCCTATCACCACTTGTACTTTCAGTGATGAGGTTGGCAACGCCATCATTTCAGATCTCATTTGCAAGGGAATTCTTCAGGGCTTGCACTCCAGCTGAACCGTATGTCCAAGAGAATTAATGAATGCTTTAATTGCGTTAGCACAGCCTGCCTCTGGGCATCTCTGCTCCCACAGCAGCGCCCAGGGGTGCTGGTGCTCCCCGGCGAGCACGCGGCAGCAGGGCCCTGCAGCATTCTGCGGGCTCTGCTCTTCCCAGCACGTGAATATCAGGCACATTTTAAAGAATGGAGCATTTTAAAGAATAAATCTCTTATATAAGTATAGAATAGGAGTGTAACTCTTATAGGTCTTGATAATATAATTGATTGAAAATCCCATTAGTTCACCCTTTTTGGAGCTCACTGGCTCTGGCTCTGGTTCACGTAATGGAACCAGTTTGTAAACACCTTTGTGCGTCAGAGCCAGCAACAGGAGCTGTGCCAGCAGCCCCTCGCTGCTACACCTTCTTAATCCACATCACAAAAACATTCATCCTGTCTCCACGTGCTCTCTGCATCTGTGCGTTCACCAGCCTGCAGCTGGAGCGCTGAGTGCTTGATTAGTAGCGTGCAAATCAGGGATTTGCATGCATAAAACTCCAGAATAAGAATTCAGATGTGTTATTATGTTTGATGCCACTGAATGCTGGGCCTGTTTACCTCTCTTTGCATTATAAGGAAGGTCAAGTGCAAGTGCCTGGGTGCAGGCACATAAAGGGGCTGAGATGAGCTGAAACGGGTGTGGTGAGGGGGGGGGCAATGTTCTGCCAGGCAGAAGGGGGCTCGACTGCAGAGGATTGGGATCAGGGGCTCGTCTCCCCCATCTCTGATTCTGGTGTCTGCACCCAGGGTGATGCTGTCAGGCTGTGAGCTCTGGCAGCCAGCGCAATGCCGAGCTGTTGGAGTGTGCCTGGCCAGCTGCACCCTGTGCTACCTCCACGCTTGGGAATGGGCACAGCAGGCTGCAGGGGAAACCGTGGGCCCTCCTCTTGTCAGGGAGGCCAAGAAGGGGCTTGACGCATTGATTTATGAGTTTGAAATGTGCTCTGATTTGCTTGGCAATTGCACGGTGCTGTGAGCTGGCCAAGCTGGCCCTGTGCTGAGCTGTGCCAGGTAATGGCCTTTGGACTCTAGTGATGTCAGATCTATGCTAACTGATTGCCCAGTGGGTCCATCAATCCCATCAAGGAGGTTTCCCTGCTTCCTCGCAACTAGTGACATGCTCCTGGGAGCCCTGGCTGTGGGTACCAGGAGCACACTTGCCCTGCCACCATCCTTGCTGCTCTGGCCACTCTGTTCCTGGGGAAGGAAGGGTGTTCTGAGGAGCTCAGCCACTGGCTGATGGTCCCACGCAGGTTTATGGGGGTCTCTGGGGTTTTTTCTGCAGTCTCTGGCATTCTGTGGGAGTGAGGACTTGGACTGTGTGTGCTTCACTTTTCCCCTCACAGAGTGAAGAGGAGGAACGGGAGGAATCTGACTTTGACAGTGCCAGCATCAACAGCTCCTCAGTGCGCTCTGAGTGCTCGGCCGGCCTGGGGAAGAGAGGGAAGAGGAGGAGAAAGAAAAAGAGGAGTAGGCCATCCTTTGTACTCTGTTCCTGTTCTGTTTGGATTTCCCTCTTCAGCTGGTGCTTCATTGGCTGTGGCAGCTCCAGGCTGTGGCTGGCTCTGGCTCAGTGGGAGCAGATGTGCTTGTGCTTGGCTGTGTACGTGGCATGTGAGGTGCTGTCTTGGAGTCGAGCCCCTGCTGTGGGTGGGCAGCGAGTGGATCCTGCTGTGGAGCACTGGCTCACCCACCCTGTGCTGGTGCCAGCAGAGCAGCCTGGCAGCAGAGCTTTTCCATCATTGTGCAGTCACCTCTCCCTCCAGGCCTCTCCAGCCATCAGCCACCGCCTGGGGCTCACCTGCCCCATGCTAGCTCTGTGTTGCTCGGAGTTGCCTCGGGAGAGCTGTGGCTGCAGTGCTCTTCCTGCTGCGGTGCCGTGGCTTGCAAAGCCCACCTGCCCCACCTTGCTGCCAGCTCAGGATCCTGCCTGTGCTCTGGGCATTGGGGTGCGTCATGGGCAGCATGGTCAGCTGACACCCTGCCTACTTGTGTGATCCCACCAGGATTTGTCCTCTAGCAGCAAAGTTCCAGAATTTGTGGGGCTTCCAGGGAAGTGATTTTCTGAGGAGCAGACCCTGGGGAGATGTGGTTCGTGGCAAGCTCCCAGGGGAGCCGGGCAGGCTGCGGGCGAGAAGGCGTGAAGACAAGGGATGTTTTGTCTGAGACATGCAGTCAGGCAGGGTTAGATCTGTGCTAGTGATGTAGGACGAGGGAGGCATGCTGACACTGGTAGAAAGCATCTGTTAAGGTCTCCCAGCAGGCAGGTCTCCTGTGTGTGGGCACGTTTGCATGCGTCTTCCTTCATCCCTTCCCTTGTGGAGGGTCACAAATGGATGCCACACCATGGCACCTCTGTCCCTGTGTTGCCCTCTGAGCAGCTCCCCTGCACCAAGGTGCCCCAAGCTCTGCTCCAGCTCTCACTGCTGACAGGGACTGCTGGCGCCCAGGGCCGCCCTGCCCGGCTTCCTGTGCCATCCCTACCTCCTGTGCTGCTGCACAGCACACACTGCCTTTCTTACCTTGTGTCCTTATTTGGCACGAGGTGCTTCAGATCCAGGCTCACTCTTTGGCTCCTTTGCTTTGCCAACGGGTTTTTGGTTCCAAGGAATTTAACGTCAGCTTCTGGACTGTGGGACAGTCAGGGTGTGATGCTGGACAGCTGGCTTCACATCTCCTGTGTGAAGGGCATCTCATCTTCTCCATGCTCGTTGCTGTACAAGGGCCCTCGTGCTGGAGTGAGGTGGCTCCTGCCGTGTGCCAGAGGAGCAGAAGGTCCAAAGTCTGTGCCAGGAGTTTGTGGCAGAGCTGGAAATTGAGACAAGCCGTTCTGGTGCTTGCAAGGCCTTGTGCCTCCTTTCCTCTTCCTGTCCATGCCAAGTTGAGAGAGCTCCTGCTTCTGCCCCAGTGAGCACCCAGGAAGAGCAGAGTAGTGCCAGGGGAGGAGTCCTCTTCCTCCTTGGCCATGTCACCCTTGCATGGTGTGTTTGCAGCTGGTGGTGCTGGTACCTGGGAGGTTTCTCTGACTGGCCTCCCTTGCAACCTCTCCAGGTTCTGGCATTCTCCATTGAGAGCCTGAAGGAACCAAAGGATGATACAGTGTGGAGAGAGAAAGAGAGACAGAGGTGAGATGATGCTGTGTGCAAAGATGAATTGTGGTGCTGAGGGACAGAGAGGTAGGGGGATGTAACAGAGGGGTCCAAGGTGAAATGCTTTCCTTATTTCCCTAACCGTATCGTAGAGGAGCAAGCGTCCCGTTCCCTCCTGGGAGAGCTGGCAGTTCTGCTTGTCCCTCTGACCCCACACTTGTCCCTTGCTTGCAGTCGATGAAGGGGATGGCTACGAGACGGACCACCAGGACTACTGTGAGGTGTGCCAGCAGGGCGGGGAGATCATCCTGTGTGACACCTGCCCCCGTGCCTACCACCTTGTCTGCCTTGACCCTGAGCTGGAGAAGGCCCCTGAGGGCAAGTGGAGCTGCCCCCACTGTGTGAGTGGGGTTGGGGTCCCGTGGTTGTGGGTAGGTGGGTGGTGGGAACCCTTGGCATTATGCTGGCTGTCCTCTCCCAGGAGAAGGAAGGCATCCAGTGGGAGCCGAAGGATGAGGAGGAAGAGGAAGAAGAAGGTGGTGAGGAGGAGGAAGACGACCATATGGAGTTCTGCCGGGTCTGTAAGGATGGAGGGGAGCTGCTCTGCTGCGACACCTGCCCATCCTCCTACCACCTGCACTGCCTGAACCCGCCGCTGCCAGAGATCCCGAACGGTGAATGGCTCTGCCCTCGCTGCACAGTGAGTGTTCCCAGCGTTCCTCACCCCGTCCCTGCTCCCACACCTGCCTGGCATGGAGCTCAGTCTCCCAGCCACCTCTGCCCCTGACACCCTCTCCCAAAGTCCTGCTGCAGAGCTGATGTCCTGCTGTCTGCCACCAACCCCCTCCCCGGGGGAACATCGCTGCCAGTTGCCTGTGCCCGAGAAGCCCTGGATGTCTCTGGTCCCTGTGCCGATTGCCAGCTGGTGGCTTCCCTGCACTTCTAGATGGGATGTCCAGCCCCATTTGATGCTCTTTCCCTTTTGCCTTTTTCTCTCCAGTGCCCTCCCTTGAAGGGCAAAGTCCAGCGCATCCTACACTGGGCCTGGAAGGAGCCTCCCGCTGCCTCACTCCCAGCCGTGCTGCCCGCCCCGGCCGCCGAGCTGCCGCTGCCCCCGCCGAAGGTGCTGGAAGGGATCCCGGAGCGCGAATTCTTTGTCAAGTGGGCCGGCCTCTCCTACTGGCACTGCTCCTGGGTCAAGGAGCTGCAGGTGAGCCAGCACGGCGTTGCCGGTGGCATGGCGCCCGTGCCCGTCCTGCGGGCTGAGCGTGGCTCCCTCCTGCTGCAGCTGGAGCTCTACCACACCGTGATGTACCGCAACTACCAACGGAAGAACGACATGGACGAGCCGCCGGCCTTTGACTATGGCTCTGGGGATGAGGACAGCCAGAGGGAGAAGCGGAAGAACAAAGACCCGCAGTATGCCAAGATGGAGGAGCGATTCTACCGCTACGGCATCAAGCCGGAGTGGATGATGATCCACCGCATCCTGAACCACAGGTGGGGAGCGGCGGGCAGGGTGATGTGAGAATGGGCCACGGGAAGGCCCTGAGCTCCTGGCAGTGCTGTTGCTGAGTGATGCTGCTGCAAGCCAGGGAGGGCCACGGCAAAGGGCTTGTCCTCTCCAGGACCCCCGCGCGTTCTGCAGGCGAAGCTTCGAGCAGCGGGTCTGTGCTCTCTGTGGGTTTCCCCTTCGTGTGCAGCTCCTGCACGTACAGTTCACACCGTTGGCTGAGCCACTGGCACTGCCTGCTGCGAGGTTTCTGTGCTCAGCTGAGTTCCACCCCTGGGGCTGGGAAGTTCTTGCTGTCCTTCTGCGAAGCCAAGCCTTGGGCTGGAGGAATTTCAGCTGCTGTCTTGCTTCGTGGTCTCTGTGGCCTTGGAGCTTTGTTCCCAAGGTGAAGCCAAGGCCAGGAACAAATCGATCCCTGCCTTATTTTCATTTCTGCCATGCTGCATGTTAAAAATGGAGAGTAAATTTTCCCAAAGTGGATGCCCAGAATTGTTCTGCACTTCCCAGACATATTGCTTGGGTCTCTGTTACAGCCTAATCATTCCATAAATTTCTGCTGCAACCCAGTGATGGGTCTTGCTCCCACCAGTTGTGCCCTGCGGCTGCCGGTGCTCGCCTCAGCAGCACTAGGAGAGCAGCCCGTGTAGGTCACTGCTTCCTCTCAGAAACAGCCCCTCCCCGCTCACATCAGAGGTGAGGCAGCAGCAGGGCTTTGTGTACCTGAGAGGTACGTTATTTCCACTCGCCGATGGGAATGGGGCCTGGGGAGAGGAGTTTGAGCAGGGGCCTGACACCTGTATGAAGCCTTGACTTTTGCATTTCTTTTCCGTGGAAGAAATTTCCTGCATGTGGAATTGCTGTGCAGATGGTTTTTGTACGTGAGCAGCTAGAGACACCTTTTTGTTGAATTTCTACGTTTCAAGTGGCAACTGGAAATTTCAAGTAGTAACTCTGCTTGATGACTGCTTGGCAGAAAATAAATAAGCTGCCAGACTAATTTCCATGTAAGCTTTACATTGTCTGCTCAGAAGGCAAGGATTTTTTTTCCCCCTACACATATAATCAGACCCGGTAGTGTATTTATTAATTTTTCAGTGTAAGCAAGACTTCAGAGAGCAGCGAATGCTGCAGAGAAGGAAGGTGAGTGCTGGTGTTCCTCCAGTCTTGGTAAAACAGGGAAACAAGGTTGTTTGGTGGAATGTCAGAGCAGCTTAGTGACATAACACCCGTGGCAGATTTTGTCAATACTTTTTTTCCTACCTCTGCTTGGATGTTGTGGTCTGTGGGTGACAGCAGAGGATGAAGCAGACGGGTTTGTGGAAGCAGGTTGTGTCTGGTGGCTTCCCAGGGCCGAGGGTCACTTGGTGAGAGGCTTTTGGTGCCCTGCATTACAGCTTTGACAAAAAGGGAGACATCCATTACCTGATCAAGTGGAAGGACCTGCCGTATGACCAGTGCACCTGGGAGATTGATGAGATCGACATCCCCTACTATGAGAACCTCAAACATCTCTACTGGAACCACAGGTAGGAGCTGGGTGGGCAGTGGAACAGCAGCTGGGCTGCAGAAGCCTGGAAGAGCCCGGCGGAGCCAGGGCAGCCTGTGTGGGTGCTTGGGACAAGTGAGGACTCAAGGATATTACCTTCTGAACACAGTGGCACCGCTCGCAGGGGGCTCTCTCCTCAGAGAACAGTTGCTGAGTGCTTTGGGAACGCTGGCACTCCTGGGATGCCGTGTCAGGCTGCGGGGAAATCTCTTCTCCCTCCTGTTGCCCAGCCTGTGCTCCCCTTCCCCTGTGTTTATACTCTGGGATAGTCATGGTCTCGCTGCACTTCAGGGTAATTCCATGTCTGTGTTGGGGAAAAAACACAGTACTAGGAGGAGGTGGCTGTTCTGCGGTTTTGATGATGTTGCATTGACTGTTGGGAGGGGAAAATTTAATACTCTCTGAGTGCCCGTGTGAAGTGGGCCACAAAAGCTCCCATGACAAGTGAGGCAGTGGAGTTTGAGAGGCATTTCTGTCCCTTGGCTCGGGGCTGGGAGAGGAACACCTGCCTGCCTTTTCCTGATGGCACTGGCTGTTGCAGGGAGCTGATGCTGGGGGAGGACACGCGCCCTCTGAAGAAGCTGAACAAGAAGGGGAAAAAGCTGAAAGAGGAGAAGCTGGAAAAGCCTCCAGAGACGCCTCTTGTGGATGTGAGTAAGATGGGGCTGGGGCAGCGCAGCAGTGTTTGAACCCAGGGAGAGTGAGGTCTGTCTGCCCCCCACCCTGTTACCTTTTTTTTTTTTTTTTTTTTTATTGAAAGCTCCAGGATGGATTTGCAGTGAGCAGCCTGAGGGCTGTGCTCTGCTGGTGACCGTGTCTGCATCTCTTTTGGGGCTGTTTGGTGTCACAAGGCTAAAAAGGGATGTGCTTGGCTGCAGAGAAAGAAGGGGGGGTTGGTTCTCACTGCTTTGTGTTGCGACTCTCTCTTCAGCCTACGGTGAAGTTTGACAAGCAGCCGTGGTACATTGATGCCACGGGTGGCACGCTCCATCCGTACCAGCTGGAAGGGCTAAACTGGCTGAGGTTTTCCTGGGCCCAAGGGACGGATACAATCTTGGCTGACGAGATGGGGCTGGGCAAGACCGTGCAGACTATTGTGTTCTTGTATTCCCTGTACAAGGAGGTGAGTGGAGCACGTGGCAGTCCCTGAGGCAGCTGAGAGCTGCTCAGCACAGGAAGAACAGACGGGACTTTGTCTCCCTGGGCAGGGCCACTCGAAAGGGCCGTATCTGGTCAGCGCCCCTCTCTCCACCATCATCAACTGGGAACGTGAGTTTGAGATGTGGGCACCTGACTTCTATGTCGTGACCTACACGGGGGACAAAGAAAGCCGGTCGGTCATCCGGGAGAATGAGTTCTCTTTTGAAGACAATGCCATCCGGAGCGGAAAGAAGGTCTTCCGGATGAAGGTGGGAGCTCAGTCTGTGCCCTACCCAGTACTTCCACCACCAGTAAGAAAGGGACAGAGCAGAATTTGACCCAGAGAGGGAGGTTGATTAGGTCCTTAATTGGGAGTTTTTGACAGAGGGAAGCTGGCACTGTTTACGAATGCGGGAGATTTGTGATGAACCTTAAAGATCTCTGCCAGATCATTTTCTGCTGGCATGACTTGCGCCCTGGCCCTGCTGCTGGTGTTGTGCACTGCAGGCAGTCCCCCTTTTCTCCTGGGGTTGTGTGCAGCAGCAGCAAAGGTGGAGACTGTCCCATTCACTGCCCTCTTATCCAGGCTCTTCTTTCCTTCTCCTTCTTCAGAAGGAAGCCCAGATCAAGTTCCATGTCCTGCTCACCTCGTATGAGCTGATCACGATTGACCAGGCGGTGCTGGGCTCCATTGAGTGGGCCTGTCTGGTGGTGGATGAAGCACACAGGCTGAAGAACAACCAGTCCAAAGTAGGTAGTAAATGTCTGTGAGTTTTCTGGTACAGCTGGTGCTCCAAAGACACAACACCCTAGCAGTGGTGGTCTGCTGCTCCCTGCTTTCCTTCCTGGGAGCTGAATGACGTCCTTGCCTCACACAGGCTCTGCCTGGTACCTGTGTTGTGGTGGATTTGCTCTCTTTACCATCCTCTGGTGTTAAAAATCCTTCATCAGGGAAACAGGCGTCAGCTTGGCTGCCTGAATGGAAGGGAGTCGATCCCTTTCCTTCCTCTCCCTTTTCCCTGAGGCTAATTACAGCCTCTGGCCCCTGGGACCTTTACCCAGTCCCCCGTGCAGGGGGAGGCAGATGGTGAGACCAAGGACATTCAGGATGGCTGCCTGTGCTCCAAGGGGGTGGCTTGGAGCAGCATGTGCAGGCTGTGGTCTGCTCTGTGTGCCTGTCCTGGGGGCAGAGGTCACTGCAGTCTCCATGTGTGCAGCCTGCAGAGTCCCCAGGGGCAAAGCAGCTCCTCAGAGTTCTTTTTCACCTCACCTCATCTCATTTCTTTTCCCAGTTCTTCAGAGTATTAAATAGCTATAAAATCGATTACAAGCTGCTACTCACTGGGACCCCGCTCCAGAACAACTTGGAAGAGCTCTTCCACCTGCTCAATTTCCTGACTCCAGAGAGGTTTAAGTAAGTCTCTGAAAGGCAGAGCAGCCAGGGCAGCTCTGCAGGGGGTTCCAGTTTCCTGGGCTCCTCTCTGTGCCTGGATCCAGTTTCTGCTGTGCTGGTGTTGCTGATCTGCACCGGCAGGCAGGTGGCAAAGCACATCGCCCTGTGCCTTCTCGCAGCAGCCACGCACACACTTAATGTAAGCCCAGATTTATTCCATGGGGAGCTCTTGCCTTGTTACGCATTGTGACATTTGTGAGCGAGGAGCTGAAACCTGCCTTTGCTTCTCCCCGTCTGAGGAGACAGAGGTACTGTGGGGAGCTTGTATTAGTGCCCTTAGTGCAAATTTCCCCATGGCTATCAGCGCGGCTCCTCGGTCTGGCTTCTGCTCTGCTCGGATACATGCACAGGAGTGCTACCTCACGTACCCCATGAGAGCTCTGCCTGTGCTTTTAAGTCCTAAAAACCTAGCTGTTTTTGCTCTTGTGTTTCCCACTGTCACTCAGCACTGGTGGATTTGTTCTGGCTGCTTTCACAGTAACCTGGAGGGCTTCCTGGAGGAGTTTGCTGACATCTCCAAGGAGGACCAGATCAAAAAGCTCCATGATCTGCTGGGACCCCACATGCTGCGGCGGCTCAAGGCAGACGTGTTCAAGAACATGCCGGCCAAGACAGAGCTGATTGTGAGAGTGGAGCTGAGCCAGATGCAGAAGTGAGTGACTCCAGTGCAGCTTCTGGGGGTGGCTGCCTTCCTCTCCTCACAGCACGGTGGGTGTTGGTGGGGTTCCACAGGTTAGACACCCCACAGTCCTTGGGCCTGCTGCAGGAAGAGATGGAACACTCGGTCTCACTGAGGAGCGTGTTCAGCTGGGGTGAACTGGGCTCCATGCAGCCCTGGCCACGCAGTGGGAAGCATTCGGTGCTTGCTGGACAGCTGTTGGCGTGGCTCTGCTGCTTTTGGGGGCACAGAGAAAACACCAAGGCTGAGCCCCTGTTCTTGGTAGTAGCCTGTGCTGCCAGCTCAGCGAGTGTCAGACCGGAGCATCCCCTGCTCCAGGGACGCTTGCTCGCTCCCTGTGTTTCAGGCTGACCTGCTCAGCTTCAGCAGCATCTTCTGCAGAGACTGGGGACTTGCAGGGAAGGGTTCGTCACTTCCTCCCAGCGTGGAGGGGGGGCAGGGCTCAGTTTACACCCACTGGTTCTGGCTGCTGTGCTCCTGAGCCCATCCCACTTATGGGAGCTCTGGTGTCCACAGAGCATTCAAATAAACCTGACCCTGGGCTGAGGGTGCTGAACCGCCCCTCGAAAATGTCCAAATGTCCCTTCTGAAATAGTGTGAGTGGGGTTTAATTTAGTGCTGTCCTGCTTATGCCAGTCCCACATCTGTCCCGATTAACAAGGGTGCTTGTCCTGTCCCTGTTCCTGCAGGAAGTACTACAAGTTCATACTGACGCGGAATTTCGAAGCACTGAATTCGAAAGGTGGTGGGAACCAGGTCTCGCTGCTCAACATCATGATGGACCTGAAGAAGTGCTGCAATCACCCGTACCTCTTCCCCGTGGCAGCAGTGGTATGTCAGCCGTGTTTGCGCCGGGGAGACGTTCCTCAGAACAGTGTGTGTAAGCTGCTTCCATGATCTTTGGATAGCAGTGTGGGTTTTCATGCGGGTGGCTTCAAACGAGGATTTGGTCTTTGAAATGCGTGTGAAGTTAGTGAGTGAAGTTCGTGAGCGTTGCCCTTGAAGGGGCTGACTGGGATGCCTTCACAGGAGGCCCCGGTTCTGCCCAATGGATCCTATGATGGCAATTCTTTGGTCAAATCTTCTGGCAAACTGATGCTGCTCCAAAAGATGCTGAAGAAGTTACGGGATGGGGGTCACAGAGTTCTGATCTTCTCCCAGGTGAGTGCAGGGAAGGTTTAATAACAGATACATCTTAGAAGATTTTTTTTTTTTTGTTCCGTATGAGAATTTTGTGCTAGGAACAGATAGAGAGAGGTGGAAGATCTGATGACAGCTTGTCCCCAGGCTGCATGGCCTCTGTGGCAGTCATGATGGATGGACTCTCTCCTGAGGGACTCACTGTGATATTTAAAACCTCTTTTATCTGTGGATGAAGAGGAGATGACAATAACAGTGCTCCCCATTGGGGAGGGCTACTCAGACACGAGGCCCTTGTGCTGGCAAAGCTGCCTGTAGAAGACGTGGCCTCTGGGCTGTGGTCAGGGTCCTTTCTGGGCAGGGCAGGGCTGGTCCCCAGGATGTGCAGGGGGAGCTGGGGAGCCAGGCCAGGTAGAACCACTTGTGCCAGGGTCACCTTGCTCTGCAGATGACGAAGATGCTGGACTTGCTGGAGGATTTCCTGGAATATGAAGGCTACAAGTACGAGCGGATCGATGGTGGCATCACTGGTGGCCTGCGGCAGGAGGCCATAGACAGATTTAACGGTACTCGTGTTTCTGCCTTGCCGAGCAGAGGGCGTGGGGGGGTTGGCAGCATGCAGCAGGGCCAGCTGGCTGTGCCCGCAGGACAGGCAGCGGGGAGTTGCCTGTGTGTCAGTTGTGCCGCGCCGGCAGGTGCAGCTTCCTGAGGCACAACACGGGCTGCTCAGCCCTTGGGTCGCATCCCACTGTGAACCCTGAGCGTGCCAGTGGCAGGCTGCTTAGTCTGGGAGACTCTGGCATTTCCTTTCACAGCCTCAGTGTGTGGTAGAGCTTCCCCTTCGGCTCTGGAGCTGCATTTTCTCCAGTAATTGGTTCCCAGGGAATGATGTATTTTCCCTCCTTACCTTCCCTGCCTGTTTTTTGTTGGCCTAGACTGATGGTTCCTGCTGTTTTATCCCTAAAGCACAGTCCTGCACCTTTCCATGTGAGCTGTGCTCCTTTCTGTCTCACCGTTTGCCACCTGTGGGTTTGTCTTTCTCAGCTCCTGGTGCTCAGCAGTTCTGCTTTCTCCTCTCTACACGCGCCGGTGGTCTTGGCATAAACCTTGCTACAGCCGACACAGTCATTATTTATGATTCTGACTGGAATCCCCACAATGACATCCAGGTTTCTGACTTTTCCTTTTCCTTCCTGTATAGTAAAGTACCCCTCTGGCTCTGCTCTGTGTTTGCACACCCTGCACAACTAAGTCAGTTTCTTCTCTCAAGACCTGCTGACCCTTTCTGCTGTATTTAGGGGGCGTGTTTCTGCTCAGCAGCTCCCTTCCTGCGTCTGCTGGCCTTGTCCTGTCCTGTCTGCAGCACAGGAGAGACCTGACACATAAAACCGTCTCTCTTCCATGGGCTTCTCACTTTTTCCTGCTGCTTGTTTGAAACCAGCTGCCCTCCTCCTATTTCGAGGAGCTTCCCCTTGTTTGTAAAAGCCCAGGGTGGACCCTAGCTAAGGACTGACCTCCCACAGAGACAGCAGCTGGAGCGGGCAAACGGACAATGCCTTTGACAGTAATGGCAAGTGAAGAGAGACGTGTATCCCTGCCAGGCTCCCTGGATGGGAGAAGGTCCTCTCCAAAGCCATGTCCACTGTGCCAGCATTTCCTTTCCCTCAGTCCTGGGCAGGAGGATACAGGGTGGTGAAGGAGCAGTGTGGGGTTTCCTGTGGGGAGCATGTCCTCACTGCCCACCTTCAGACCCTTCTGGTAGGGCCTGTGTGGGGAATCTGTCATCCCCACAGTCCGTGCAGGGGCCAGCATGTTTGGGTTGGCTCTGAGGAGCCCTTCTTGCTCCACGGCCCTGCAGCAGCCTGAATGCTGAATTCAGCTTTGCTCCAGCAGTGCCTTGTGCAGCTGCAGGGGTGAGGAACTTGGCCCCCTTGGCCAGCTGCCCTTGACAGCTTCTTTCTCTGACTGCAGGCGTTCAGCAGAGCCCACCGCATTGGTCAGAACAAGAAGGTGATGATCTACCGCTTTGTGACCAGAGCCTCTGTGGAAGAGCGCATCACCCAGGTGGCCAAAAGGAAGATGATGCTCACGCACCTGGTTGTCCGCCCAGGGCTTGGCTCCAAGTCAGGTTCCATGACCAAACAGGAGCTGGATGACATCCTCAAGTTTGGGACAGAAGAGCTCTTTAAGGATGATGTGGAAGGTGAGGTCAGGAAGGCATTGTGGGTGCTCTACATGAGGTGACACCCTGCTAAGCTGCTGGGGCTCGCTTTCCTCTTGCACCCGCAGGCATGGTGTCACAGGGACAGCGGATCACCATGCCAGATGCTGTCACCCCTTTCTCCGACATGCTGTCAACCAAAGGGGGTGCTGTGACTCCTGGCATGAAAAAAAAGCATGGTGCCACCCCACCAGGTGTGTAGCCTCTCTTGCTGGGCAGCCTGTGTCCCCCTCTCTGGCCCTGCACCCAGCGTGAGCTTGTCTGGCCCTGGGAATGGGTGGTGTGTGCCACCATTCCCCTTGCTTTGCTCTCCAGGTGACAATAAGGACGTGGATGACAGCAGTGTGATCCACTATGACGATGCTGCCATCTCGAAGCTTCTGGACCGAAACCAGGATGCGACTGATGACACAGAGCTGCAGAACATGAACGAGTATCTCAGCTCCTTTAAAGTGGCCCAGTATGTTGTGAGAGAAGAGGACGGTGTGGTAATGTGATCAGTATCATGTCTTACAATCGCACCTCTTTGTACGTCCCTCACTGTTTCTGCCGCCCCCTTTCCTGTTCTTGCGAGTGTTTCAGTGTGGGGCAGGACTTCCCCCTGCTCTTATGTCCTTCGTCTGTGCCTGAGGCCGTTAACAGGCCCTTGCTCTGGGGGGTGGGTCTCTGTTTTTTCTCTCAGTATGAGTGTGGGCACTGCAGTGTGGGATGAGTTGCAGTGTTTGCAGGAGCTCTTGCTGGGTGGGAGGTTGTCTTGGCCCTTTGACAGCCTTGCACTGAGGTCAGTACGCTTGGGCACAGACCCAGGAGCCAAATGCCAGCTGGTGGCTCGGTGCCCTCCCTCTCCCTGAGTGCTGTTGGGCGACGGGCAGGGGGGTGATGTGGGCGCGCGACTGGGGCTGCCTGAAGGCGAGCCTGTTGTCTCTTGCTTTGCAGGAGGAGGTGGAACGTGAGATCATCAAGCAAGAGGAGAACGTGGATCCTGACTACTGGGAGAAGCTGCTGCGGCACCACTATGAACAACAGCAGGAAGATCTGGCCAGGAACTTAGGGAAAGGGAAGAGAATCCGCAAGCAGGTCAACTACAATGACACTTCACAGGAGGACCAAGGTATGGCTGCAGCTGCTCAGCTCTGGCCGGGCTTAGGGCAGGTGGCAGCCCCTGTGGGCTGGTTCTGAGGAGCTGCACATGCAGCTTCCCAAGGGACATACTGGCTCAGATGTCACTCGGTGTTTCTCTGCAGCTGGGTGGCTAAAACTGATTGTGGGAAACCTGAGAATGGGATTTCCTGCTTGTTGTGCGCTCATCTCGCGCTGCCCGGTCGTGGGTGCTGGTCACACCTGGGGGCAGACTCTTGCCTGTACTGTATGTCCCTCCCGGGCTGCTCATGCTCTTCTTCTAACCTGGCCTCCCTTGCCATCTACAGAGTGGCAGGACGAGCTCTCTGACAACCAGTCGGAGTACTCCATTGGCTCTGAGGATGAGGATGAAGACTTTGAAGAGAGGCCAGAAGGTCAGAGTGAGTTAATGCTTTTGATACTCCACGGGACTTTGCTCTGCGGGAAGCCCCTGGCACTTGGGTGCAGCAGAAGGCTCTGGGCTGGAGGAGCTGGTGTGCTCCTGGGCCTCCGGCCAGGGGAGGTGTCCCCACTGACCTGCCAGGTGAGTAGCTTCCCAGGGCTGGGAAGGCAGCCAGCTCTTTCCTTCACTGCCTGCTGCAGGACCATGGTCTGGTCCTCACGGGGGAAGGCTGGGGAGCGTGGGAGGAACAGGCATGGCACCCCTGTGCCTGGTAAGGGCAGATATGTGCCCCAGGATGGGGTGGCAGTGTGATGGGTGGAAGGGCCTTTGCAGCCTGGGCTGCTGCTCTGCTGGGTTCTGCTTCTGTGGGGAGGGAGCATAGGGCGCTTGGGGCACACTAGCACTTGGGCCGTCCTTCCTTACTGCCTGGGCCCATCCATCACTGGGGCTGCTTGACTCTAGGTGGCAGAAGACAATCCCGGAGACAGCTGAAGAGTGACCGGGACAAGCCTCTGCCTCCTTTGCTAGCAAGAGTTGGGGGCAATATCGAGGTGAGTGTCGGCCTCAGATGGAGCATTACTGACCTGGTTGTGCCAGGGCTGCACTGGGCTCACAGGCTGGGCTACCCCGTGCCAAGTCACCAGCGCATTAGTCCCAGCCCAACATGCCTGTAACAGCCACGAGGCTTCGAGAGGCTGTGTTGTGATCCTGGCAACACCTCCCTGCTCCCTGCAGGTTCTTGGCTTCAACGCCCGGCAGCGCAAGGCGTTCCTGAATGCGATCATGCGCTGGGGGATGCCGCCCCAGGATGCCTTCAACTCCCACTGGCTGGTCCGGGACCTGCGAGGGAAGAGCGAGAAGGAGTTCAGGTGCGGGGGTCCTGGGCAGGCAGGGCGAGGGCTGTGCTGGGCTTGGGCTGATGGCGGGGAGTGCTTAACTCATGCATTCAGGACAAACTCTCATCACCCCGTTGTCTTCCTGTGTCACCATCTCTGCCGTGCTCCCCAGGGCAAGCAGAGGCTCTGCTGTGACAAAGCCAACTGGGCAGCGGGAGCTCAAGTGCCCCTACACCCCCACAAAGGTCCCTTTCTGGGGCTCAGCAGGGAGCCTGTGGGCCAAGCTGGACTGAGGTCTGAGGTTCCTTTCTTCCTTCCGCAGGGCGTACGTCTCGCTCTTCATGAGGCACCTGTGTGAACCTGGGGCAGACGGTGCCGAAACCTTTGCGGACGGCGTTCCCCGGGAAGGGCTGTCCCGTCAGCACGTGCTGACTCGGATCGGAGTCATGTCGCTAGTAAGGAAGAAGGTGGGCGAGTAAAATTTGATATGTGCCATTTCATGTAAGTTCTGGAGACCTGTGGGTTTCACTGGGTGCTGAATGGCTCTTACCAGCGATCTGTTACTGAACCTCCCAGGTGCAGCACACATCTGTGAATCACAGGCTGGTTTGGGTGGGAAGGGACCTTTCAAGCTCATCCTGTCCAACCCCCTGCAGGGAGCAGGGCCATCTGCAACCAGAGCAGGGTGCTCAGAGCCCCAGCCAACCTCCCCTGCAATGGTGCCAGGGATGGGGCAGCCACCACCTCTCTGGGCAGCCTGGGCCAGGCTCTCACCACCCTCAGTGTTAAAAATTTCTCCCTTCTCTCTGATCTAAGTCTCCCTCTTTTAGTTTAAATCTGTTGCCCCTTGTCCTGTCCTAATAGGCCCTGTTCAAAAATCTGTCCCCATCTTTCTGATAAGCCCCCTATTTTTGACATAAACAAATCTTTGCTCTATTATTATCCTGCTCTGGCAGGGGGGTTGGACTTGAAGATCTCCAAGGTCCCTTCCAACCCCGACATCCTGTGACGTGGGTGATGGTAACACAAACTGCCTTTCAAAGCTGCTGCTTCCCTCCCTGGGAGGGATGTGGGATGAGCAGGTATTTAATAGTCTGGCTGACAAAAAAGAGAAGTCACGCTGGAGGCTTTCCAGGCCTCAGTGCTGTGGTGTCAAATGGCCCTGGCAGTGGGTGTAGGGATCCTTTCACTGCGGGAATCTGCAGGTGACACACCCAGAGCACGTTGGCTCTGCTGTGTTTGACTTGGTGACATCTGTCTGCCACAGGTCCAAGAGTTTGAGCATGTCAATGGGAAGTACAGCACCCCAGATCTGATCCTTGAGGGCCTGGAGACCAAGAAGTGCAGTGAGATGGTGTCTTCAGATCCCAACACCCCTGTCCCGGCCAGCCCAGCACATGTGCCTGCAGGACCTGTGGCCCTGGCAGGTAGGTGTGCCTCCAGGCTTCCTGGGGATGGTGGCTTTGCTCTGACTAGGGAAGGGTGTTGGGCCTGGACACCAGGATGCCGGCAGGTGTCTGCCTGCCCTGGCAGTGTGCATAGCCCTCTGAGACCCTGTTCAGTAGCTTCCCCACTTGCTGTCACTACAGACAAAACAGAAATACAGCTTCTCCAGGAGGAGAAGGACCAAGTGGAGCAGAAGCCCAGGAAGGTGCCTGACAGCCAGGTAGGGTGGTTTCTCTCGGGAGCTCCTCCAAGAGGCCTTCTCCTTGTCTGCCCAGCAACCCAGAGCCACTCCCTGAGGAAGGGGCAAGGCTGGGCTGATCTTCTGTGTGTGTGCTTGATGTTAAGGTGCCTGCCAGTGCTGAGAAGGTGGAGAGCGAAGAGCACCCAGAAAGCTGCGACAGCAAGGAGAAACCAAGGGAGGGGGACCAGGAGGAGAGTGAAAAGGCTGAGCCTTCCCCTGAGCCCCTGGTGAAAGGTGAGTCTCTGTGGCTGGGATGAACACGATCTCCGTGTGCAGGCTGCCCTCTCTGCTGTGGGACATTTGTGGGGCTGTGGCTCCCAGCAGTGCCATCGATTTGCGCTGGAGAAGTTCTACATCTGAAGTTGTGTGGACTTGACCAGCCTCAGATGCTGGTGCTCCTGCTGGGTCAGCTTTCCCTACGATGGGAGGCCTCAGTGCTTGCGCCTTGCTTGGGTCTTTCTCTTCTCTGCATCACTGTGGGAAATGTGAATGTTGCAAGGTGCTGCAGAAATTCCCGAGAAAGCAACAACTCCAGGTTGTAATTGATGAGAAATGCTCATTCTGGGGTCATTTTATATTCCTAGCAAGATGTTCTTCCAGATGTCTCAAGGAAGAGGGGAAACAAGTTTTCTTGATAAATTGCAGAATATTCCATTTGAAGTTTTTCAAATGCCTTGAACACACAAACAATATAATTGCTTCACCCTAAAAGGGAAGGTCTGCCCAGACAATAAGTAGTTGTCCCCCAAAGCTCAGTTTGTGGGTCAAGCTTTCCCTATGTCCCACTCTTTCCTGCAGATGAGGCGATTCCAGAGAAAGAGAAGCCTTTGGAGAAGACAGAGTTGAACAGCAGTCCAAGGAAAGGGGAGGACAAAGAAGCCAAACAAGGTGAACCACAAGGAGGTTTGGGGTGAGAAGTGGTGTGTGAAGGGTCTCCAAAGCAAGGCAGATGCCTGGTACAGAGGAGGGTGATTGTGTCTCGGGGTGATGGTGAGGACAGCCAGCAGCACCCACGGCAGCTGGTGCTCACCTTCCAGTGATACTTGGGAGCCATGAGCAGGAACAAGACTCCACTATGGTGGGTGCTGCCTGCACTTGCCATGCAACAGTGGCACCTGCTGAAGAGGCAGATGATCAGCTGCTCTGATGGCTTCCCCAACAGTGTCTTTAGCGGGGAGTTCCTCTAGCAGATGATGGGGCATCAGTTGGTCTTTTGGCAGAGTGTGGTTAGACAGGCACTGTTTCTTGTGTTTGCCGAGCAGAGGAGGTCAAGGTGGAGGAGAAGGAGCAGAGTGAAACTCAGCAAAATGGTGACAAAGAGGAAGAGGATGATGGAAAGAAGGATGACAGAAACATGAACTTCCGATTCATGTTCAACATTGCTGATGGGGGCTTCACAGGTAAGAGCAAGAGATGGGGTACCAGCTGCTCCTGCAGAGCTGCTGCACCAAAGCTCTGAACCTGCATGAGACATGCAAGCCACATCAGAAGGCTGCAGGCAGGATGGTGCTTCATCTCACAGCAGCTGTCCCAGCTGTGTGCTGTGCCCGTGGCTGCCCAGGAGATTTCACCACTCGCCCTGTGCCCTGTCCCCGGCACTGCCTGATGTGCTGGGTGGTGACTCCAGAAGCCCCATGACCTGATGGGGCTTTCTCGCTTCTGCTTCCACAGAGCTGCACACGCTGTGGCAGAACGAGGAGAGGGCTGCCATCTCCTCCTGCAAGATCTACGACATCTGGCACCGCCGACACGACTACTGGCTCTTGGCAGGAATCGTCACGTACCCTTTAGCTCGCTGGGAGTGGAGGCGGCAAGGCGAGGGGGGCCTCGGTGGGGTGCAGTGCTGGGGTGACAGTGCGGTGACAAGCAGGGAGGGGCTTTGGTGATGTGGTGTTGCTGCGGGACAGCGGGCATGCTGTTGGCTGGCTGGTCCTTCCCTTGACACTCCCTCTGCACCAGCCATGGCTATGCCCGCTGGCAGGACATCCAGAACGACCCACGCTATGTGATCCTGAATGAGCCCTTCAAGTCGGAGATACATAAGGGGAACTACCTCGAGATGAAGAACAAGTTCCTTGCCCGGCGGTTCAAGGCGAGTTGCAGGTCCAGGGCTGGTGAGTCCTTACCAGTGTGGGGGGAACAGAGCTGTGTCCCAAAGCTGCGGGGAGCCTGCCAGCACCTTCAGGGAGTGGTCACAGGCTTTGTGAGGAGCGGTCACAGGCTTTGTGAGGAGCTCACAGTGGCTGGAGGAGAGCAGGCACCTGGCAGCTGGGGTTTGGTCCCAGGAGCTTGCAGGCTCTGCAGGGCAGTGCATGGGATGGGGCTGGCTTGTCTCCACAAGTGGGCTGGGCTGCAGGCTCTGCCCTCTCCTGACACGTGGGATGCTGTGGAAATGCTGCCCAGATCCCATTCTGGGATGCTTCGTGTCCAAATGGGATAAGAAAACATGAGGGCTGAGCCTGTTCTCCCAGGAATTTTGGGAAGGGAGGACAGCAGGGCAGAGGCTCTACTGGAGTGAGCAGCTGGAGCTTGCAGAATGAGTGGTACTGATTTACACTGGACCGGGCCTGGTCCTGAATCCTCTCCCTCCTGTACCTCCCAGTTGCTGGAGCAGGCCCTGGTGATCGAGGAGCAGCTGCGGAGGGCTGCATACCTCAACATGACCCAAGACCCCAATCACCCGGCCATGGCCTTGAATGCCCGTCTGGCTGAAGTGGAGTGCCTTGCCGAGAGCCACCAGCATCTCTCCAAAGAGTCCCTGGCTGGGAACAAGCCGGCCAACGCCGTCCTGCACAAGGGTGTGTGCTGGCAGAAGGGGCTGGGAAGGGTTTGCCACCTAGACCATGGGGTGATCCAGCCCAGATGTTGTCCCTGTCTCACGTTCTCTCAGCCAGGAGCTGCCTGTTCCTCCCTGGCTTTTTTTGCCCATGAGGGCACGAGAAGCCGGCTGAATAGGAGTCAACCGTGTGCCCAGGTGGCCAATAAGGCCACCAGCATACTGGCTGTATCAGCACTGGTGTGGCCAGCAGGACCAGGGCAGGGATTGTCCCCCTGGGCTGGGCACTGGGGAGGCTGCCCCTCGAATCCTGGGGTCAGGTTTGGGCCCCTCAATCCCAGCAGGACATTGAGGGGCTGGAGTGAGGCCAGAGAAGGACAACGGAGCTGGGGAAGGGGCTGGAGCACAAGGGTGGTGAGGAGCAGCTGAGGGCCCTGGGCTT